>PIJE02000890.1:47500-72500 GCA_002895965.2 Coryphaenoides rupestris | reverse complement strand
AGAACCACGAGTGCAAGGGGGAAGGGGAAGGCGATCGATCGATCACTTCAGAATATTTATTCTGCACATTGTGGGCCAAGCACTTCTCTCGCCTCCTTATTGGGCTGATCCATGCCGACTGGCAATGCCACGGTGCATCGCCATGGTGACCGTACCGCCACAGCACTGCTGCCAGACAGCCGTTGTTTTGGATCTCCTGCTTCCTCACCTCCACGTTTGTGGTCCCCAGCTGTGCTGTGATGATGGGCCACCAGAGGCACTATGGCGGTGCACGGTCACACCAGCAGCGGTCTCCTGTTGGATCCATGGTCCTTCTATTTTAAGTGGTGGTCGTGGGCGGGGAGTGGGTGGTGCTGATTAGAGGACAGCCCTGTGACTTGGAGGACACAGTGGTCGTTAATTTCGCCCTGGATGAGACAGCGCTGCAGTTAACCGTTCAACGGGAGTCAAGAGGAGACAGAAAATGCAGCTCAAAACATCCAAAGAGGGGCGCTAAAGCATGTTTGGAGATGGGATCGTGGGGCTAAATTGCCAATACATCGCCGCAGGTTAGCGTCGCAAAAAAAGCGATATTATATTTGGTGACGTGAAAAAAAAGAACCGCAGAGGTAGGATAAGCACAGGGCCGCCCGCGAGCACCATCTCTCACAGCACTCACTTACATGCTGATTGAACACAATTAGGGAAAGGCACATCTGGCCCACGGACCCCGGAGTCCGAACATGGCTCGATGTGAGGATGTGTACGGTGTCACGCTGGCTTCCTGGAACACTTGAATGGAGGCGGCAGCAGCAGATGAAAGGGGAAATCCGTCTTCCCCATTCCGTTTCCCACGCTCCTGAGTAGCCCTCCTCCTCCTCCTCACTGGCTGATGAAGAACAAAGGGGTGCCACCAGCTTCAGAGTTCTGACTTTGATTTTGGTGTTAACTTCTGACTTGTGGGGTCACAAAAGTGCCAAAAGCAATTTCCTTCCATTTTTCATTGAATGTTATTGTATCCATTTGTTTTTACAAATCTTACATGTAAGTTGATGTTGTTTATGTCTTATGTGTGGACCCCAGGAAGACTTGCTGACTACAGCTTTTTCAGCTAATGGGGGATCCTTTAATAAACAATAAACACACACACACACACACACAGACGCACACACACACACACACACACACACACACACACACACACACACACACACACACACACACACACACACACACACACACACACACACACACACACACACACACACACACACACACACACACACACACACACACACACACACACACACACACACACACACACACACACACACACACACACACACACACACACACACACACACACACACACACACACACACACACACACACACACACACACACACGCACACACATCCTGAAACAATGTAAACTACACACACAGATCCAGAAATAACATGAAAACAGAGCTGCTGTCCTTCAGCATCACCGCATGCCTCATTCCTCCACCTCATGCTCGCTCTCTCTCTCTCTATCTCACTCACACACACACACACTCTCACCCTTTCTCTCTCTCACTCTATCCGTCTCTTTCTCTCTCACTTTTTCCCCCTCGCTCTCTCCTGTCTCTCTCTCTACATCCATCGCTGCGTTGCGTTGCGTTGCGTGCGGGTGCGGGTGCCTCTCTTACCTTGGTGGTGACAATGCAAAGGCAATCCATGCTGGACACCGGAGTCGTGGATAAAGTGAAGCCACGCCGCTCTCAGCCTACGCTAAGACTCATCACGGCCGCCGCCGCCGCCACCACCGCATTCGAGGAGAGCGTCCGGCCGCAGGGCCACCAGACGCGAGGACCGGAGGAGGGAAAGTGAAAACACAACACACGCGCTCGAGGCTCGGGAAGTAAGGGAGGAAAGAGCAAGAATCAAGACGAGGTGCCCCTGAAAGTAAAGCCAGAGGAGGAGGAGGAGGAGAGAGGAGGCGCGCTGACACACACACACAAACACACTTACACACACACACTCACTCACTCTGGTGCGCGCACGGACGCACTCACGTGCACACGCTCAAAGCTCAAAGAGGAGAGGGGGAGGAGGAAGAGGGGGAGGAGGAAGAGGAGGAGGAGGAGGACACGCTACAGCGCGTGGGAGCCGAGCGGCGAGCCGGAAGCCGCCTCCGATGTGCGCGTGACGCCCGGGACTCCTAGCGCCATCTCAGGAGGAGGGAGGAGGGGGTGGTGGTAGGTGGGTAGAGGTAGGTGGGTGGGTGAGGGGGGGGGCTAAGCGCGTGCAGTCCGCCGACACACACACACACACACCGGCGCATGTGTGTGTGCGCTGCGCTGCGCGGTTTACTCCTCCTGGTGAAAGCTGGCTCCGCTTCATCCAAGGAGCCTTCCCGGGCTAAGCGTTCCTCCTCTCGGTCAGACGGTCGACTCTGGTCATCTCCCGTCTCCCACCCCCGGTCCCTCCGCTACTCTACTCTACTCTCTCTGCTCCTCTCCTGCTCCCCCGGCTGAGCGACTCTCAGCAGAACCGGGAGAGAGCGAGGGAGAGAGGAGAGAGAGAGGAGAGAGAGGAGAGAGAGAGGGAGAGAGAGGAGGAGGGGAGGGAGGGAGAGAGAGAGAGAGGAAGAGAGAGGAGAGAGAGGAGAGAGAGAGAGAGTGAGGAGGAGGGGAGAGGTAGCCGCCGCGGCCGCGCTATCTAGAACTTCATACAGAGTTGAGTGTTGGCAGCGGGCGGCAGGCAGCATCACGCGCCACGACTGTAGCGACCGCACGCTACACTGATGATGCTGAGGATGATGATGATGATCATGATGGTGATGGTGATGAAGACGATGCCGTCAATGTACAGCAGGCGTACCGCTGAGCCGTATACGAGTAATGCAAGTGCCCGGCCACGTACATTCATAAAAGAGAGAGAGAGAGAGCCAGTAGAAAAAAAAGGTTCATTATGAATTCTTCATTCATGTGTTTCTGTCGTCTGACGTGACCACGAATCAACCGTGGACGCTTCTTAAGTGTCTTAAAAGTGATGAATAACACGCGGCGCAAAACCAAATGCTTATCGAAAGCCTAACCCGAAAGATTGTCTGGCCTTACTACAGCAGCTTATGCAAGTCTCAAAGTTATTTTAGGGACAGCGCTTCTCCAAATAAACCGGATTACATTCGATGTGATGACATTAACACATTCTGCCACATTTCACAAACTGTGAAACCCTTATAATGTATGTGTGCTCAGACATCCATCCATCCATCCATGTACCAACCAGCATACATAGATCAGGTTCCAATGGCGAAATAAACCTCCTGACTTTATCTGTGAATACTTTCTTACGTTCCTCACAACCTGAAGGTGGGAAAACCCAACACAACTTCACAATGCCGCCAAAGAGAACAGTCAAGAATCCCAATTTTTCCCACGATGTTCTGACTCAGACGGCGGTGGTGTGCATCGACTCCGACGTACCAAACGAATGACGAAAAGCATTTATGACACGTTGCGTTCGATTAGCCTCGTCAACGCAAACAGCGGCGGTTTAGTAAGGCACGTCTCCGGGAGCTGACCTATGTTTAGAAGCCCGGAGAGAGCACTGCGGCGGCCAAAACTTTGTCCTGAGCGCCGTGACCTTGGCCGGGCAAAAAAACCCACAAAGCCCTCGCCAGCTGGTGACCGAGACTGAGGGGCAACAAACAACACAAACAACACAACTAGCACACAAACACAGCAGGACCTCACAAGTATGATACATCACACAGCGCTCACAGTGTAATAATCTGAGTGCATATTTATGTATTCATATTTTAAATACTGTAGGTTATTGTGAGGACTGTAGGTTGAGATATAGGTGTGGTTAATTGCACTGATGGAAGAGTCTATGCATGTCTCCGTTGTGGAAGGTCAGTTTGTGAGTTTCCGTTCTGCCTGTCTGTCGGTATGGTTTACGTTGAGCACCATCTTTATATTACATTGACCTTGTTATGTATGTTTTTTGGTCATTTGTTTTCCCAGTGCTTGTTTTGTATCATTTGAGTGGAATGCAACCTTCAAACCGCCTGCATTCCTGGCTTTCCCGCAGTCGGTCCATCACAGTTATATTTATGTACCAATGGGATACATTTTCCGTACATTTCATAGCTTTTTGCCTTGCATACACTCAGTAGTCTTCCTCGACGTCACACTGCAGATATGACAGCGTATGAGTGGGCGACGGATAAAGTCTTTGAATGGCTTTGATCTTGACTCCTGGTGAAGAAGAGGCACTAGACTGCTAGACTGTGTTCAAGTCAGAAATATACCAAGAAACACACAAATGCACCAAACTATTGACACAAAAACAACCACGCTTAGCTGGCCTCTAGTATGGCCGAGGTAAGGTTACAGTCTGCAGGCCGCCGTCCCTAAAAATACCGACCAGAATCAACAAATGGTGTACACTCTGAACTCCTCGGATAAGGTTCAATTCCCCAGCGAGGCGGCGTGTCTTTGCCATGATGTTCACCAAACACATCTACCCTGCTGAAATTACGACCGAAAAACACTGTCCCTGGAAGCAATGAGAAAACATTGTTTTTTCATTTATCTCAATGCCTACTTTTAATTCTCATAAACATATGTTTCACGAAGCTTCTTATAGCGAGTAAGAAGAAACTAGAATGGGGACTAATGAATGAATAACAATATTTGATCAGAAGTTTGAACATCAAAAATGGCCCATTTTAGGGAAAGCCATGAAATGCCTTCATCCTATGCTGCCACCACCAATTAAGTGTCCCTCTCTCTCTCCTCTCCTCTCTCCTTCTCTCATCTTCTTGCCTCCCTTCTCCTTCCATCTCAATACTCATCCTCCTCCCTCTTCCTCTCTCTCTCCTCTCTTCCCCCCTCTCATCTCTCTCCTCTCCTCTCTCCTCATCTCCTCTCTCCCTCTTCTCCTCCTCCTCCTCCTCTCCCTCTCATCTATCTCTCGCCCTCCTACGCTCGTCCATCTTCGATCTCCTCTCTCTCAAACACCACACCCACGCACGCGGGAACCCCTCTGTGATGGTCCGCTACCTGTTCGGCGAGGCCGGGGTGGCCGTCGCCCTGGCAATAACGAGGAGACCGGAAGACGGCTTTCATTGGTCTCCGTGGTTAGCAACGAGTACGGACGCTTCCCAGCGCTTCGAAGAGAGCGCAGTCAGAGGTCCAGCAAGCACGTTGAGAAACCTCTTCCCTCTCCCCGGCTGATCTGTGATCTGTTCACCAGCTGAGGCTCAGGCAGCTTTGGGGGAGGGGGGGGAGGGGGGGACAGGCTGCTTTTAACTTCCTTTGTAGGGACTCTGAGCCTCCCAGCTGAGCTGTGCACTGTGCTAGCCAAGTACTACAGGTTGCGTGTGTTGTTTGTGTCTCTCACCAATGCAAAACAAATTCAAGAGAATAAAACACATCCTCTAATAGTGGCCTGTATTCCATTAAAGGCCGGTCTCTCATAATGGCCGGGGGGCGTGGTCAACACGGACAAATAAAGGCCGGCCTCCAATACAGGCCGGGTAAAAAAAAACGAAGAAAAAAAACGACGGTTAATACGGTAAACGCCTGGTGCCTGTTATCCACCGGTAATGTAACTACGGTAATGTAACTACGGTAGTTTGAATGACCTGTGCAAGCCTGAATGTCCCACAAAACAACGTGTCTACGTAACACAGAGCGACCAGAGAAGAAGAAACAAACATGGCAACACAACACAACGTGTCTACGTAACACAGAGCTACCAGAGAAGAGAAAACAAACATGGCGCCGACCACACGAAAGTTTGACGTGAATTTGAAAGAGACAGTTACTGTATTACGGTAATGTGTATTCCACCTCAGGGGTGTTCTATTTACAGTGGCCATATTTCCCTACATGAGGCTGCGGTGCTGTTTTGTTACCAATGTTATTTGCAGCTGAATCTTACTGTTTTGTTGGTTATGTTTTTATGTGCCAATGTGTGCAATGTTTTGCAATAAAAGTCAGGAAATGAAGGGATTATGTCCATGAGAGTTGATTTTAAGAAATAAAGGCCTGCCTCTAATATAAGCCTGCCTCCAACAAAGGCCTGTGCTCTTTGCGGCTCAGTAAATAAAGGCCCCGGCCACTATTAGAGGATTTAGGGTATGTTGAAGTACAGCAAGCCGGTGGAGAGCTACTCCAGCACAGAGTGCGCACACACACACACAACACACACACACAAATGCATTGCACACACAAGCATTACACACACACACACAACACACACAAATGCATTGCACACACACAAGCATCACACACACACACACACCACACACACCAACACACACAGAATACTCGCAGAGAGCACTCACCTCAGAAGTCTTGGCGCTGCCTCTCATCCTGCTCCGTCACACTGGGATCCACGCAACGTTGCTCCCTCTGCTGGAACAAACACACACACACACACACACACAACACATTAGCCAATAACGTTGCAGCCACATACTTGACTAATTAATTTGAATTTTAAAGCTCCGATCAGTTTTTAGAGCAGGCAAAATAGAAGGACCATGGATCCAACAGGAGACCGCTGCTGGTGTGACCGTGCACCGCCATAGTGCCTCTGGGTGGCCCATCATCACAGCACAGCTGGGGACCACAAACGTGGAGGCGAGGAAGCAGGAGATTCCAAAACAACGGCTGTCTGGCAGCAGTGCTGTGGCGGTACGGTCACCATGGCGATGCACCGTGGCATTGCCAGTCGGCATGGATCAGCCCAATAAGAGGCGAGAGAAGTGCTTGGCCCACAATGTGCAGAATAAATATTCTGAAGTGATCGATCGATCGCCTTCCCCTTCCCCCTTGCACTCGTGGTTCTTTTTTTTTTTACAATCCTATTCTCCCACACAGCACCTCTGTCATCATTAATGCAGTTCAGTACGCCAGCACAACACAGGGGGACAGTCCAATAAGCTGCGTGACCACACACAGGCCAGCTACTACGGCCCGTCTTAAATTGGATCTCCTGTGTAATGTGA
Source organism: Coryphaenoides rupestris (assembly GCA_002895965.2). Classification (NCBI taxonomy): domain Eukaryota; kingdom Metazoa; phylum Chordata; class Actinopteri; order Gadiformes; family Macrouridae; genus Coryphaenoides; species Coryphaenoides rupestris. The sequence goes on along the minus strand of PIJE02000890.1, from coordinate 65,510 downwards.
GTCCCCACCGGGACACAAGGAGCAACCCGATCGGGGCGGTCGGACTGCTCGGATTTACAAGCTCATTTTAGACACTCTCAACTCAGACAGTTCAAGCCACGATGTATCTGTGTGTACCTCAAATAGATTATGTATATTAGGGATGGATGTGGTTATATACTGTATATATGTATATATATAAATATATATGTATATATACAGTGAAAATGATCATTTTTGCAACACAATTTTTATTTTCACAGAAAAAAAGAGTTTTCTGGAGAGAAAATGTGTAGGCCAGGGCATCTCTGCAGCACTACGGTACTTATTACATATAGAATGGTGTTATAAACTTACATAAGAGGGTAAAGGCAAAATAACACAACCGCTAGAAGAGTCGGCAGGTAAGTTCGGCATGTAACACAGCCTTTTAAATCCAGGAAAAGACAACACTTATGCCATATCATAATATTACGATATCGAAAATCTAGTCGAATATCTTGTCATCTCATATTGGATTGCATTTATATCTCGCTTTTATCCAAAGTGCTTTACAGTTGCCTCACATTCACCCATTCATACACCGACGGCGGTGCCAACCATGCAAGGTAACAACCAACACGTCAGGAGCAGTTAGGGTTCGGTGGCGTCTTGCTCAGGGACACCTTGAGACTTAGTTAGGCAGAGCCGGGGGATCGAACCAGCAACCTTCCGTTTGCCAGACAACTGCTCTTACCTCCTGAGCTACTGCCGCCCCCCAACTACTGCCGCCCCCCAAAAGAAAGAGCAGTGCTCACACAGTGTGTGCGCTACACAGTGAGGAGGAGGAGGAGGAGGCTGACATGAGGCAGCCAAGGGCACGGAGTCACAGAGCCATCACTCTGTCCAACGCTGCTTAATATTTCATGAAGCGAGGGGGAATTTAATCAGACTCAGGGAAGAAGAAGAAAAAAAGCATGACAAAGCTCTCCTTTGTATATTCTCCTTCTGATGCGAGAGCCACAGTAGAACGATAATGTGAGGGGAATTATATTAATGGGAGACATTTCACATTTGATTAGAAAGAGCAGAAAGAAAGAAAGATCGCTTTATTAGTCCACACTTATGGTCACAAACACACAGCATGCAGGAAGCGGTGACCGTCAAACACACACACATGCAGGGAGGGTGGACCCACGGAAATGTAGTCTCTGCATTTGACCCATCCTGTGTTATTGCTGCTAGAAATGTTCATTGAATGCAATCTTTTTTTTTTTTAAACAGCCCCTATTATTTTACTCCCAAGTGTCAGCGTGATTAGCCATTACAAGCCGTTTCAAAATGTCCATGTGACTAAAATTGTCATTGTGACAGAGTGACATCACAAGTGGGAGTGTTCACCCAGATGTATGATATGGATGGATGTATGGAATGGATATGGATATATGGATTGAGAGACTCCACTTGGTACAGTCCTCTGGGTTAGGCTGGTAGATGGATCAAGTCTTTATACATCTGGGTGGACACTCCCACTTGTGATGTCACTATGTCATGATGCAATTTTGTTTTGTCACATGACAATTTGAAACGGGCTGTAATCACTTGACACCTGGTGGTATAATAGGGCTGCTTTAATAAACTAATAAAGACACATGCAACTAGAAATATAAGGAATTAGGTTGGTGGTTTGGTTCTGTGTGTTTTGGTTTGCGGTTTTGGTCAGTTATGTAAGAGCACTCAGTGCAACACACACACACAGGTGTGTGTGTGGTGTGTGGTGTGTGTGTGTGTGTGTGTGTGTGTGTGTGTGTGTGTGTGTGTGTGTGCGTGGAAGCAGCAGGAGGGGGTGTGGCGCTATTTAAGGCATGGCTTATTCACAAACTGCTGCGTTACCTGGAGGCTTGGCAGGATTACAGAGTGAGACAGTGTGCATTCCACAAAGTCCTCTCGTTTAGCTGACTTCTTTTGGTTCTCACGCGGTGATTCAGCCCGGTGCTTTAGCGAGCGTTGAACATATCCACGTTTCAATGGTTCTCATGGGATTTTGAGAAAAGTGAGCTGGTGGGTGTTTTAGTTTTTGTCAATGTCAATATCAATGTCATGACTGATAACTCATATTATGCACATATAATACTTGTACAAGATTCAAGCAACATTTTGAGTATGTGTATGGTTGAACATGTAATATCTCTATAGATTGTAAAAAAAAATGCAGGAAAGTAAAGACATCAAAGCTGGCATCAGTGTGTCTCCCAGCTGGACTCGCTTGACATGCTGGCCCAGCGCAAGGCCAGGGGACCGCCGAGTCTGACTGTTTACTTTGGGTGTCAGTGCATCTGTCCGCCCTCATTATTTTGAGAGGACATTGTCCCTAATCCTTCCAGGGCTAACTGTGCTAGCGGCGTAGCAGCCAGAGTGGTGGTGGTGCTGGTGGTGCTGGTGGTGGTGGTGGTGCTGATGGTGGTGGTGCTGGTGGTGCTGGTGGTGGTGGTTGTGGTGGTGGTGGTTGTGGTGGTGGTGGTGGTGCTGCTGGTGGTGCTGCTGGTGGTGGTGGTGCTGGTGCTGCTGCTGCTGGTGGTAATGGTGCTGGTGGTGCTGATGGTGGTGGTGCTGGTGCTGGTGGTGGTGCTGGTGGTGCTGGTGGTGATGGTGCTGGTGACACCGTGCGCTAGAGGCGGTGCTGGAGTCCCCGGAGAATGTCTGCTGGTCTAATCCCCTTCCACTTATCTGTGTGTCAGCCACGCTGGGATATTCCTCCACCAAGCTGTTCGCTGGGTAACACTCCAGCTGACTGTGTTAGTGTAGCATGGAGCAACCTATTGCATAGCACGGTTGTCGTGTACAGTTCTGAGTGTACATACGTATTGTGTGTGGTGTGTGTGTGTATGTGCGTGTCTGTATGTGCACGTGTGCATGTGAGTGTGTGTGCATGTGTGCGGGATGAGGACGGGGACCTTGTACCAGAACTTTATAAATACTTCCCACTGGTTGATTGGTTTGTTGGGTTTGAGGAAAAATTATGACTAAGGAGAAAGATTTGACGGTGGACAAATGGGATTACCAGGGGCTTTATCCAAATGCTTGACCGCAGTGGGAAATAAACACACGCGCACACCGCACACGCACACGCACACGGCACACACACACCACACACACACGCTGCAATAAATTGCTGGCTGTGGACCCAGTAGGCTTCCTGGTAAATGACAGCCTTGCACAACAAAGCAGAAATAATCACACAGCACATACACCCTGTTATTAAAAAAGAAGATATACACTCTTTATATTGTGAACCAATAAAGGGGCCAACTGACATCTACTGTGCAAAAAAAACTTCAGCCAATATCTGTTTTGTTATTAACGTGAAACCTCAAAGGTAAACAGGGCTTAAGAGAAGCACATTATAAGTCAATGTGTTGGCTCATCCAGAGCCACGCAAGAGGGTTTGACTCACAGTGCGGAGGCTTGTGGCATTTCCGGCCGCTGTGCGCACGTGTACAGAGTGAAATGAAAAGGCTATGTCAAAATATTCAACAGAAGAAGCCATCCTCCTCACCCTCCACTCACTGGTCTTGGGAAACTTTGTTTTCCTGCTTGGCATTTTGCTTGCAATTACTCGTTTTATTACTTAGCTGTCACTATGTTTAGTCAGCTCCTAGACGCGTAGGCGACTATAGCCACAAATCAAATTATTAATAGATGGAGATGTATAAGCCATACGTTGATAGAACAATGTCGCAAGCAATTTGGCAAATTAAAATCCTAATGTGTTGGGACCTGCACCTATGGCCCATGATGTATTTGGCATGGTTATGTTTTGGTGCTAGATTCAGGATGGATAGCTTTAGGGTTAAAGTTTGCATTCTAGGATAAATGCCAGAGTTGCTCCAGTGTTTACAGACGTTGAGACAACTGAGTTAGTTGTCTTGAATAGTCAATGTAAAAGCTGACTTGATCATTTTAATAAAAAAAAAGGTAATTTCGTATCTGAATAAACTTGATTTGCCTCTGGTTTTTAATTTATTTGATATTTTATCATGTTCCTCCAAGGCACCAAAGCCCAATCCAAGCATTTGTTCTCTCTAATTAGAAAGTCACTCGCTTCGGGACGACTGCATGCATCACACCTCTCCCTCTGTACGTCCCGAGGTGTGTGAAGGCATGTGTGTGAGTGTGTGTACATGTGTGTGTGTGTTTCTGTGTGTTTTATCTGTAACAAGGGGGAGGTTCTGTGTGTGAACGTCACCGAGATGTTCATCAGTTGGTCGGCAGGTCTCTGCCAGTATCCCGAAACGGGGGAAAAGAAGGAGGGAGGCGAGGCAGAGAGAGGGAGAGTCAGAGTGTGTGTGTGTGTGTGAGAGAGAGAGAGAGAGAGAGAGAGAGAGAGAGACTTAGATAATGCATAATGCCCAAGAGTCCTAGTTTAAAGCATCACATAAAAACAGATTCATTCTTCCTTTGTTCTCTCTTGGTTTCTCTCCTCCTTTCTTTCTTTCCATTGTATTCCAAGGTTCTGTATTGTTACTTTGAAAATGCTCGCCTTTTAATGTCACACAGACCATAATAATAAAACCAAGCTTTATTTTTGTGGATATTTTGCAGAATGTCGTTATAATTCGGCATCTGAGCATTCATCATTGACCCTGAGGTTCGGTGAATTTGTCTACTGACACGAAGTGACCATGGAAGAAGTGCTGCTAAGTAAGTTTCATCCTTTCGTGATGTCTCTTATTAAGGAACATTAATGGCGCTCAATTTTACAGTCAGTGGCCTATTAAGAAATAGATCTCGGTGATAACTTTGTGGAGCACTGGAAGTGGTATTTTATATCAACAGAGATGGATACAGTAAAGATAGATACAATAAAGAACAAGCTATTACTTGCCCTCTACAAAATGACGACCTGTGACCTATCGAGATGTCCTCATTTATGTTGAAATGTGTTGAAACATAACAGATAAATTAGCACCTCCCTCCCATCTAAATCCCTGCCCTGCTGAGGCTGCCAAGCGAACATCACCGCCAGGAGGAGATGTGCAGATGATGTATGAGGGGCTGAGGCCCAAAAATCGATAATTAGATAAATATATGCCTGGAATAATTATTACCAGTAATTGTTACCAGTTAAGAGGATACTAAAGAGCGTCTATTTAAAACATATCCCCGACTAAGGTTTGTTCAAACACTGCTACATGCATGCAAATTTGGGCACCGAGTTCAGTGGACAAGCTATCACCGCTAACGATGGCCGTTGGCACATTTCCACCTGCGAGATAGTTGGATAAACATCAGATGGACCCCTTACTTGCCAAAGGAATTCTAAAGCGCATCACTGAGCTGCAAGCCGCCATCGCTTTGGGAAGCACGATGCACAACACGTCAGCGTATAGAACGTACCGTGCCACAAACATGTCTTAAAATAATGTTTGGGTCCAAATGTTTGCGTTAAACTTTAAATAGTTTCATTACAAACTGTCCTTGTCCAAAACACGTTCACATTAACCGAGGTGTGAAAGTTAACCAGAGTCATGTGTCAAAGTTAAACCAGAGTCATGTGGTGAAAGTTAACCAAGAGTCATGTGTGAAAGTTAACCAGGGCCTTGTGTGAAAGTTAACCAGGGCAATGTGATCAGGGGGTTAAAACGCTAATTTGACTCAAGGTGCATCAGCCTGGTCTCTGTATGGAGAGAGGGGAGGGGTGGGGCGGGGAGGGTGGCTTGACTCTCACCTCTTCCTCCTGGACGGGACAGGGCGTCCGGGCGACCTCGGGTTCCGGCAGAGCGACCACCTTCTCCCACTTGTCGGCCATGTGGGTGACCTCCTCCAGCTTCTGCTCACAGCTTTTGTGGGTGTTGAGGAGCGTCAACTCATAGAACTCCTGGATATCTGGAGGGGTGAGGATGGGGGGGCGGACAAGGCTGTTAGGAAAGGCTGTTACTGTTCACCCCCGTTACCTGTTCCTCATTCAACTCTAAGGAGCTTTAGTTCCACACGATGTCGCAGTGTTAGGCCTATAAATAAGATAAGATAAGATAAGATAAAACTTTATTAATCCCGAAGGAAATTCTTCAAAACAGGCTTTGTTGTTGGGGCTGCAAGGTTCATTGCAATCTCAGTTGAGCGGCACAGCAACGTATGCCATATACACATACACACACACACACACACACACACACACACAACACACACACACACACACACACACACACACATACACACACACACACACACACACACACACACACACACACACACACACACACACACACACACACACACACACACACACACACACACACACACACACACACACACACACACACACACACACACACACACACACACACACACACACACACACACACACACACACACACACACACACACACACACACACAGAGACACACACACACACACACATACACACACACAGAGACACAGACACATACACAAGAACAGCGTACCATAGCTTTGCGCGCCATCCTCTGTTTCTCCTTTCTCTCTTCTCTGTTTGTGTGTTGTGTGTGTGTGTGTGGTGTGTGTGTGTGCCGTGTGTGTGATGTGTGTGGTGGTGCGTCTCTGTGTGTGGTGTGTTTATTGTTTATTAGAGGATCCCCCATTAGCTGAAAAAGCTGTAGTCAGCAAGTCTTCCTGGGGTCCACACATAAGACATAAACAACATTAACTTACATGCAAGATTTGTAAAAACAAACGGATACAATAACATTCAATGAAAAATTGAAGAAATTTGCTTTTGGCACTTTTTGTGACCCCACAAGTCAGAAGTTAAAAACCAAAATCAAAGTCAGAACTCTGAAGCTGGTGGCACCCCTTTGTTCTTCATCAGCCAGTGAGGAGGAGGAGGAGGGCTACTCAGGAGCGTGGGAAACGGAATGGGGAAGACGGATTTCCCCTTTCATCTGCCGCTGCTGCTCCATTCAAGTGTTCCAGGAAGCCAGCGTGACACCGTACACATCCTCACATCGAGCCATGTTCGGACTCCGGGGTCCGTGGGCCAGATGTGCCTTTCCCTAATTGTGTTCAATCAGCATGTACTGTAAGTGAGTGCTGTGAGAGATGGCGCTCGCGGCGGCCCTGTGCTTATCCTACCTCTGCGGTTCTTTTTTTTCACGTCACCAAATATAATATCGCTTTTTTTGCGACGCTAACCTGCGGCGATGTATTGGCAATTTAGCCCCACGATCCCATCTCCAAACATGCTTTAGCGCCCCTCTTTGGATGTTTTGAGCTGCATTTTCTGTCTCCTCTTGACTCCCTTTGAGCGGTTAACTGCAGCGCTGTCTCATCCAGGGCGAAATTAACGACCACTGTGTCCTCCAAGTCACAGGGCTGTCCTCTAATCAGCACCACCCACTCCCGGCCCACGACCACCACTTACCGAAGACACATAGGTTTCGACCGTTTTAGCTGTCTGCATCGCTCCTGTTGTCTTGCCTGCGGTGGCCACTCCGAGCGAAGCTGCATGCCCTCAAGCTCCCTTGACCATTTGCGCGGAAAATGTCCATTGAGTGCAGCCTAAGTTTAGGCACAGGCCACGTTCGGGGGGAAATGCGTTTGAGCTGCTGCCCACCTTGGCTGAAATATCACAGAGATGGACTTTCAGTTCCCCCCTGTCTGTCTGTCTGTCGATTAGCCTCACAAATCAGACTGGATGTGTTGCTGGAGGCGGGGATCTGTAGGCACGTAATTGACGAACATAAACTGTAGCGGTAGTGGACTGCAGTCGCAAATTCGTTTTCTTCGGTGGAATATCTCCGTGACGAAAACAGAAAACAAGGCATAACTCCGCCCCTTGCAGCCCCGGTTTCCAGGCCAGGCTCTGTGCCGTAACTCTTTTTAATCGTGATGTAGTGTGGGAAATTAACTTTCAGGATTTATCTGACATCATTGCCCGTTGGTTCGATGCCGTCTTATTGAATAGGACTCCAAAGGTAACCTTGGTGTTTCTCTGTCCCATGCTGCTTTGGAAATGAGCGCCGGACACATGCACTCACGATGACCCGAGCACGCTGTGTTAATGTCCGGCTGGAGCCTGCCTTGACTTTCAGGCGACCCTGCATCATGAAATGCACTTTTTCGCGTCCAGTTTGGCCACATTTCTCCCTTCAAGGCTATTTTCCATCTCACGTAGATCACGTTCCTTTATCTTCAAACAGCAACATTAGAGATGTAATAGCTGCACAGAAAAGAAGATTAGTTTGGATGCCAGTTATGTTCAAATGTCAGCCATGCGTTTCATTGTTGAGCGCTTTATCTGTGGAATAAGTTGCCATTGTAACACGATTCAGACTGAAAGCAACTCAGTTTTGCTTATAAAATGCTAAGTCAGGAGTAAAATACACATCCAATGTTACTGTGACCGTACTGCAGTGTTGGGGGAAAAAAAACCCAATGTTTTGAAATGTACTGTATGTATTTATTGTTCAAAAGATTTCGACTAGGCTACTGAGAGCCATGGTCATGCAGGATGTCCTTTCAGCGTAATCCTGTAGCTACAACCACCCCCCCCCCCCCCCCCCCCACACACACACACACACACACACTAGCTGCATTGTGCAAGTCTCCTCGTGTGACTTGCACAATGCTAATGTGAGAGAATCTTGCAGCACGCCAAGGGTCCATAAGTACTGATAGAACATCTGTAGTATCCCGCCGAGTATATATGTATATACGCTGCTGTACTTCATGTCCGTCAGCTGTATACTTGGCTGTCAAAAGGATGAGGAAGGAATATAAGCTATATATAACCAGCGGAAGTTGTGGTTGCACGTCGGCAAACACCTTGCCTGTAGAGCAAATTTCCCTTGAGAAATGTTATTCTCACACCCCAGTATTCACTCGCAGTCAAGTGAAGAGAAATGGTTACACTATAAAAGTTATTGCTAATGGAGTAGTTCAGTTTTAATGTTGTTGTGGGCAAAGTGAATACAATTCATCGGCAGCCATTTTACTGATATCGTGTCAGTGGAGAGAGCCTTTGTTTTTTTACCCTCTTGTCTACTTCAGCTTGTCTACTTCAAGTTGTGCACGACGATGCTCTGCCTTCCCGGAGAGCTCTGAGACCGCAGTGGCCTCACACGGGGCACCAACATTCTTCATGTAAGGTCACCCCCTCATCCCACACACCGAGGTGCAGGGTCATTCGAAGCCTGGAATCATCTCTTCTTCCACAGTAAACAAAAAACCAAAAAAACTATCCACTGATTCTGAAAAGGCTGTGGACTGGGCGGCGGGCGGGTGGGGGGTGGGGGGGTTATTTTTGTATTCATCCAGAGGATAAGCCTTCACATTTTTACAGCTAGATTAGCAACAACTATGGATCACGTAACACATTCTCTACGGTCGATAATATACCGATAACCCCCCCCCCCCCCCCCCCTCCTCCATGCAAGGTGAGCCTGCTCTGAGGTCCTGAATGGAGAAATCTCTTGGCGGTGGCGTCACGGCGGGCATCTCTTGGCCGCCACTTCCCGTCGTGGCGTTCGGGTCCTCCTAGCAGAGAGGAGTTGATGATGCACCAGAGCGAGGCTGCGCATATGTAACTGTACTCTCGCCGTGCGTCCGCGCAGGCTCCTCAGTGCCCGCCCCCTCACAGTGGGTGTGTGTGTGCGCTGTTGCTTAATGATATGCACATTCCGCGGCCGCATTACGTAATGCTCGGATAGATAGCACGAGGAGTACAGAGCTATTAGAGAGGGAGAGAGAGAGAGAGAGTCACAAGGAGCAAGAGAGAGAGAGACAGTGATTTTTTTTCTGTTACACAGTTGCTATGGATGACGTTTTCCCAATTATATTCAGAAAATCTGTCCGAAAGCTTCTTTTGCATTCATTAAATCTCTCAATTTTTCACTTCTCTTTTTGTCCCTGTCTCTCTGTCCTTCGCTCTCAAAATCCTCCCTGCCCAACATGTGTGCATACATAACATTGTAGGGCATACGTTACAGCTGTAATGAGCTTGCTGATTGCACTGTCTTTGGCACTGTATTGATATTATGTAATGTTACATATTTAGTGCAAATGTAAATGTTTCTGCGTTTTTGACAATGCTGTCATCCCATCAACCTTCCACGTTGTTCAGTGCCGTTAAGATGGGAACGTCTGGGGATTGAAAGCGCCGACTGGTGGCACGGTGACTTAATATTAAAGACACATTATTTATTTAACCCCTGCATCTCACATTCTGTTTATTAACATACACAGAATGTGAGGGTCTGGGGAACTGGGGATCCAGTTTCGTGGCCTCGATGATTTCCCCTCATTTTCCATGCAAGTGTGTAGAAATCCAACTGCATTGCTCGCATGAACAACCTCATCGTGACGTTTCTAAAGTGGTCAAGTGATGTGTTTTTAGCAGAATGTACTCAATTTTTGTACGATATGCATAACTTGATGTTGAATATGAGCTCGGCGTTATGAGTGACGGTCTTGGCTGTGTGTAACGTCACACCGGTACATCTGATGTCATGGCGGAGGCTGCAGGCGCCGGCACATCTCAGGCAACAGTGATACAGCTGAACTTCTTCCTCCCACCACAGGGCAGCCTGCTGTGAACCGACGTCTGTTGCCTGGAAACTGCATTGTGCCTGTTTGTGTGCATGGGTGCGACTCTCTGGGAAAGGCAAACGATTGTGTGTGTCTGGATAGCACTGTCATTGAGGCAACATGCTCGGACTGCAGACAATCGTGGATCTCTTCCGGTGGTTGTGCCCCCCTGCCCCTCCGCTCCCACCCCCACCCCCCACCCGCACCCCGTCCCTATTGGTAGTCCTTTAGTGTTTGAAAACCCCTCTCATGTTACACTTTCACGGTGTTCATTGCATAGATTCCCTGCAGATTCAATTGTTTCATATCGCATGCTAGGAGGGACTTCTGCCCTTTTTTTTACGAGAGCTTCAAGTGAGTCCGTCTCAGGTACGAAGTGACGAAGCACAGCATAGCACCTAGCCCAATGTAGCACATAGGGAACATGTGTTTTTTTTTCGTAAATATCTTTAATATATTGCTATTATGGCTGGTGAGGTGGCGTAACAAGATGATCGGCTGACCTACTGAAGGGGATTTATTGCGCTGCTCTGTCAGTTGGAGTAGCTCGCGTCTTCGTTGGAAATGATGGTTTGGCGATTTCACGACTGGATGTTGTGGACGTGGGGATGTACACCGTGTGCCCGGGGTCTCATTAGAACATGATACTGACAGGTTTACAATATGCTGGTTTACCAAAACTAGAACAAATGTTGGAAGTATTTAGTATCGGTAATGCCATGACTGGAGGGGGAGCAGCACTCAATCTGCTGTTGTTAAGATTTAAGAGCTATTATTTGAGAATATACGCTTTGCGTTGACCTGATTGGTTGGACAATTCATCCTGAAATGGAACACTTCTCAATGACGGAGAAACATAGCGAGGCAACAGATGTTCTTTTGGTTGTTTAATTTCAAAATCTTGCTCTCTTCTGCTCTTTCTGCTCTCTCTATAACTCTTGAATCTTACCGACTGCAACTTTATGACGTTTAAGCGTTGCTGTGTATATAAAGGGGTATCTGCGAGGTTAAAAACAGATTGGAATAGTAGAGATTTGTGTTCTGACTGCTGACTGGTCGATTTTTTCCGATGTTTCTCTCAGGGAAGTTGACGTCCTGTCAACTGTCACTGCTGCCACTAGTCACTGCTGACGTCATCACAAAACAGCAGAGGGAGAAGTGCTTGGGAACAATGCAAATGATTGTGCTGCGTAACAAAGACCGTGTTATGACAAGAGATGGAGTGTAGGCAATCGCCTTATTATAATCATTAAAAAATAATTAAAGATTGTGCAGTGCAGACTGTCTGGTGACTCTAGACCAAACAAGACGATCACAGACATCCATGTTCCGAATCGACAATACAGCTTTCTCATGATATGAGTGGGGTTTCCATGAATTATTGATTGGTTTAGCCTTGATTTATTCATATTTCTGTAGTTCTGAACATGATTCATTCATAATGGTACAACTCTGAATTTAATACTGGGACATTCCATAGGTTTCAGTCGGTATGGTGGTGTGTATGTATTACGTAACGTATTACATGTTGAAAAGAAACGAAATTATTCATAACCGAGAGGAGTATGAAATAAACCTATGGGCGTATAGAATCCGTAATGATCAGGAAGTCGCCACATGACAACGCCGCTGTCGAGCTGTTGGTTTCCGAATGCTCCGTTGGAAGGAAACAGTGTTTTCAACTCGTGTCAACTCCTCCATATAACCAACCCCTGCATACGTTCTACTGAGCCCACCCACACCCCCCTCCACCCCACCTCCGAGTCATCCACCCCTCCACACACCTCCTCATCTCCTCCACGCTCTCTTCGGGGAAATAATGCGTTAAGGGACGGAGGAGGAGGAGGAGGAGGAGGAGGAGGAGGAGAAGGAGGGATCCTTCTGCCTTCTTTAATTCCGCTAAGCACTGAATCGATGGACAGTTACCACGGTAACAGGGAGGCTGGCACCAAAAATATATTCTATACACCATCTTTGATACCTCCCACTACATTCAGCCTGCCTGGCTGGTGCATCTGCCCACGTACAACAACGATGCGTGTGCGTGCGTGTGCGTGTGTGTGTGAGTGCATGTGTGTGTGTGCGCGCGCGTGTGTGTGTGTGCGTGTATGTGTGTGTGTGCGCGCGCGCGTGTGTGTGTGTGTGCGTATATGTGTGTGTGTGTGTGTGTACTCGCCTCCCCAAGGCTGCTGCTGCCTCTCTCTCCGGTGACATACGGGGGATGAAGAGCGGGCCCACTCTCTCGCGTGGCTCCGTCTTCAATGAGGCAGCAGGCACCTGCCCCTGACCCCCCCCCCCCCATCCGGCTCTGATGGGCTACCAACCAGCTCTTTGTATTCATTGACGCGCTCCTGGTGTGTTATTATCTAACGTCAGGAGCCGACGTGGGCGACGTGATTCAGATTTGACGTGGTGACCTCATTCAGGCTCGATTCAATGACATCATTCAGATTTAATACGGTGACCTCATTCGGATTTGATTCACGGAAACCATTCGGATTTTATTCACCGGGGGGGGATTCAGGTTCAGTTTTCGATGTTCAATGACATCATTTTCTTTTTCTTCACTGACACGACTCAAATTTTATTAAATTACATGATTCAGACTTTATTTGACGACATCAGTCAGATGTTATTTAACGAAATGATTCAGATTTGATTTAACAACATGATTCTGATTTCATTGGACCGCATCAGCGTGGACAAAGAGAGGTGCCTCATGCCGCTGTTCTGCAGGCAGCTTATTAGAGCTTGTGGGTGTGTGTGTGTGTGTGTGTGTGTGTGTGTGTGTGTGTGTCTCTCCTCTCTGGTTCAGTTGTGCAAAAACAACTCAAGGTGCAGAATGATCCCCCCTATTTGTCTGTCTTATCCAAAGCTACCATAATGTTCTATCTACATTAGACATACCGTATTTTCACATTGTGCAAGATTTACTTGTGTCACACAATAGCATAACATCTATAGGGATAACATGTTGTTAATAATAATACAACTAATACATCTGGGCATAAAAAAGATGTCACTGGCAGTAGTGTGAACATAATATTTTGATTTTAATGACCACTTATGTATGTAATATAGCTTTGTGTAATGGCAAAATGACATACGTTTCAGAATTGCTCTGCCTCTCCCATGATTTCTCTCGTGGAGGCTACTTTCGATAATTGGTATTAACCGGGGCCAAATGCCCCAAAATTCGCCGTCTCCAAACATTTGCAAGTAAACTTGGCCACTTCCCCTCGGTCGTGACATTTGTAATGTGAAGTTAATGGTTTTCTGCACTGAAAATAGTTTTCAATTGAGTTGGAAGCCAGTGATCGTGGAATATTACGACGGCCTTCTTTGGCTGCCGCCTTCCTGCGGAGTGCGGCGGAGTGACACTGTGGAGTACAGCTTGTTATGTAACGCGCCATGTGAGAGGATATTTCATCCCAGGTGGTGTGCAATGCGCTGCACACTGAGACACACTGTTTTTGTCCACAAATGTGGAGGGCCGATTTAATTTGTACCTTCTAAAAAAAGCCCCAATGATCCTTGGACACAAATTCGGCAAATCTACTTCTTGACTCTCTCGCTCTCTCCCCCGCTCTCTTTTGCTCTCTCTTACTCTCTCTCTCTCTCTTGATCTCTCTCTTTTCTCTCTTGCTCTCTCTCTTGCTCTCCTTATTTCTCTCTCTCCCTCTGCTCTCTCTCTCTCTCTCTCTCTCTCTCTCTCTCTCTCTTCTCTCTCTCTCTCTCTCTCTCTCTCTCTCTTGCCTCTCCCTCTCTCTCTCTCCTCTTCTTGCTCTCTCTCTCTCTCTCTCTCTCTCTTGCTCTCTCTCTCTCTGCTCTCTCTCTCTCTCTCTCTCTCTCTCTCTCTCTTCTCTCTGCTCTCTCTCTCTCTCTCTCTCTCTCTGCTCTCTCTTTCTCTGTCTCTCTCTCTCTCTCTCTCCCTGCATGACAGCTCTGAGTTCCACGCCTCTGAGCTTGGAGCTTTGCATCAAGTGATGCTATTTACAACAAGAAAGCAAGAAGAAGGCTGGTTGTGGATAGGGGTGGGCGAGTGGGGGGGTGGATGATGATGATGATGATGATGATGGTGGTGATGATGAAGCCATGCTAGAGTAGGAGTCTATCTCACGCTCAGGGATGCTAGCGTTACCTTCTCTTCGGGCTCTGGTGATGCCGTGGCTACTCTCTTGGCTGATCGTTCCTCTGCCGTAGAGAGCAAGAGAGACGCCCGTGACCACCCAACCCCACGGGACGCTTCATGTCGCTCCAACGCGGCCATGTTTTTGGTCTGCTTATTGTTCCTTGAGATCGGCACCGCCGGAAGGTAAGGGATTTCTAGGTGTATGTTTGTGTGGGCGTGTGTGCCTGTATATGTGTGTGCCTGTGTGTGCGTGTGTGTGCCTGTGTGTGCGTACTGCTACCTGACAGTTTGAATTGGCTTCGTTGTTGACGGTTTCTGTATCTAGCCAACTTTCTTTCCCCAGTTGTACAACAACTACAGTATCCAATGTTTTTGTGTGTTGTTCTACCCTGAAAATCAGGTTGAAGAGCTGAAATTTCTCCAGTGCCTATCACAAACGATTTAAAGTGAATATGTTTGGTGGTTGACCTCACCAACTTTTAAAGCCCCAAAAGTGGGCGGAGCAATCAGCACGAAGGGGAGAAATTCGTAGTTTATAACGACTTGGGTTGCAATTTATCTCCACGTATGAGAGCGGCCGACGCTGTTAAAATAACTCTGATCGCTCTCCTCGCTCTTGTCGAATCTGGTCAGAGGTGACGCTAAAACATCTTGTCTTCTGAGAAAAGCCTTCTGTGCAAATTCATCATCATTGTTTGACATTGTTTGATTCCGTCTATTTTCTAAACAAGTGTTTCGATTGTTACACGTTTGTCGGGCACGGGCATTGAATAAAAAAAAATGGGCTTGGGCTTCACTCCTTGCATAAAACTCCCTCCCCCTGGTGCTGATTGGTCTGTCCACTTGTTGTTGTGGTTTTGAAAGTTTGTGCCAACGGGATCGAGGCCAGTCAGGATGGTCGCATGGGACTAGGGTTAGCGTTGATTTGCTGTGGTTAGCAAGAAAGTGTTACCTTACCACCCTCTTGGTGGAATGGGAATTTGTATATAGATGATTACACAACATTGTAGATTAAACAAGTACTGTTCTCAACACAAACACCCCCCCCCCCCCCCCCCCGCCCAAATTCACCTGCAATTGTCATAAGCATAACCAATGTTATACACTCGTTTTTTAATTGATGCTGTCCTTTGTGCTTTTAAGCTTCGGTTTGCTTTTACTGTATGGATACTGGGCTGCTTATGCAAGCTTTGCTATTACCCAGTGTCATCATCTTTTTTTAATTGATGACAATGCATGTTTTGAAAAGGATATCATGAATAAATGTATGGTAGTAGCAGTACTATTGACAGGTGTAGCGGTCAGAATGTCCGACTGTTTGTCCGAAGGGGTTTGGAGTGAGTTCAGGGAAGAGAAGGGGGAGGGTTTAGTCTGGGCGTTGAGCAGGGAGCTTAGGTGTGGGCCAGCCCATAGAGGCCCCAGAGTTCACAATTAGTAACTCATTGTGTGAATTAGTTAAGATGTATGCTTCCGAAAAAGGCCACATTGCATTTTCTTTTCAGAGCAGATGCACTCCCACCATTTTCTTCTTTTCATCTTCTTCTTTTGTCGCAGATGGTCCTTTCGATTCCTGGCTGCTGCATGAGTCTGGGTTTTGATCTGTGCTGTGCATTAAATCATGATTGATCTTGTTGAGTTAGCCTGATGATCATCCTGAATTTCTATTTAGTTTCACATCACGATTCAGTCTGAAGGTCCTGTCGTCTGAGCCGTTTTCAGAGACTGGCCGGGGTTCGGGCTTCCCGATTCCGCAAGTGTTGTCGCTCTCTGTTGATTTTTAGAGCCAATATTTCGGAACGTTTTTTCAAAACATCTTCAATCGCAGAATCCATGGACTTTAAAGGAAAAATCCTAACTTTTTGGCTGCTGGAATCTCCATTTTGTTTTCTGCTGCTTGCAATGGTCACAGAGAGACTGTGTGAGTGCAGAACATTTGTAAAAACGTGGGTGGGGATTCAGGATCTGAAACCAGTGTTGTGTAGAGTCAGCTTCCCGGGTATTATCGTTGTAAAAATGATGATGGCTGTGCCTGTCTGCCGCAGTGGAGAGTCAAAATACAACCTTGTCCGGATCCTGACTGAAGGCGGGACTCCGTCAGTCAGTCCTACGATTTATGGCAAGGTTTGATCTACAGTAGCGGGTCAGACACCATCAAATGCAGCTGACGCTTTGAAGTGGGGATCAGTGAATCATCGCGTATTTCCATGACTTTCCTGCTTCCTGTTAGGCCCACTAACAGGACCGTGCTTCCCATCACGCGCCCAACCTCTCCACAACCGCCTTCTTCTTGATCAATAATTGATCGATCTGATTGCACTGTTTTTGCAGTGGTCTTCCCTGAAGCCTGCATGAATCTGTGATGGTGGTTGGAAAATATTGATGATGCAGGAGTGGTGTGGAGTTCTTTTATCAGATAGAAATCCCTGGCTGGAGCGACTTCTCATAAAATATTGCACTGGGGCATGCCTTTACATACCTTAAATCGGATGTATGTTATTGGCAACGCATGAATGGCTTCATATTTGGTCTTTGTGGCAGTTGCTCCATAGCCTTGCGAGACCATTGCGATCTCATCAGTTCACGTTCTGTTTCTCTCTTAAGAGCGGTCTGATCGGTGTCCGAATCACCATTGGTTTGGACTATTTAGCGTCCTACGGGCAGCTACAGGCGTGGTTTATAGGTGTGAGGACAGCAAGAAGCAAATGGAAGAAGAAAATGGAAAAACGATGGAAGAAGACTGATGGTGCATCCAATCACCTGCCCGTTATTTTATGAAAGTGCCAGCCCTTTTCCAAAACAGTTTCCAGTGACGACTTCCCAAGATGGCTCTGTGAAACAAACCATCTCGCATATCAGGATAGTTTGCTGCTGGTATGAAGCCATCATTCACACACACACCGCATATTCTCGTACTACAGAATTTGTTTTATGAAAATATCCACCAACATTAATGAATTGTATCATCTACTCTTTTAACTCCACGTATACTGTATACAGTATACACACCATTAACTACTGACATTATTAACCTCACTAACCTAATCGTACACAGCAATAACACAGAACCATATCAGTGTGTGAAACTATTCGCTTTTAGCTCTTCATATATAGCCGGATGCTTTTAGTTAGATTATCTTAAAATGTAAAGATACTAGCAATTGATCTGGAAATGCTATGAGACAGCAGGCGTGGGGCGTTGATTCTGTGGGTTCTGTGGTGTTGGGCCAACATCCCTCAGGAAATGCGGTACAATTGTCCCATAGAACAATAACAATATAAAACACACTCACACACTCTCTCTTTCTCTCTCTGTCACACATACGCACACACACACACACACACACACACACACACACA
>PIJE02000890.1:20000-45000 GCA_002895965.2 Coryphaenoides rupestris | reverse complement strand
TCAAAAAATGTGTCCATGAAAATCTCAAATAGTCCCGTAGCCCCCTACCCCCCCCCCCCACCCCACCACCACCCCCCCTCCCGCACCCGATATCTGTAACAGGATTGGATTCCAGTGGGTGTAGGCGTGGGCGGTGTATTGCTGCTGAAACCCCGTGCTCTGAATTTCACCGGCATCGGTTTTTGGTTTTTATTGTTGGTTTTACTTTTGCACTACTGCCTGGGGAAATCGGATTGGCGTATGTATTTATTTATTTATTTATTTATTTGTTTGTTTGTTTGTTTCGTATTTGTTTGACAGCTTTCGCCCAGCTCCTGCGGAAGAAAATGTTGATTCATAGTTGGTGGCAGTAGACCCGACCACATGCCACCGAGTGTGGCTTGGCTGGGCTCCTCCAACACACAGCACACGGGGAGATCTCGTTGCGAAACTGCTAGGCCAGGTGTTCAGCGCAGACGTGTCCGGGCTCTCGTCCTGAGTGGGTGTGGTGGCGACGGCTGGTTTAACATGTGTCTGCGATTGGTCAATGCACACCTGTGGTGCATTGACCAATCCCAGACTTGAATCAAGCCTGACTCAGGGCCAGGTGAGGCTTAAAGGACTTATACCACCAGGTGTGAGGGTGATCAGCCACTCCAAGTGTTTTGAAAAAACGGTTTCATCTCCGCTTTGTTGACATCGCAAGTGTCCACCCAGCTGCACGGTGGATAGATCAGCCGACCAGTTTGCTACAGTCCACTGGGTAGGCTGGTAGGATGATCTATCCAGCACACTTCTAGGTGGACACTCCCACTTGTGCTGTAAAAAAACGGAGACGACATCGGTTTTTGAAACCGCTTGGAATGGCTCCCTATGTCTCCTTTAAACCAGCCAGCCACCGACCACACACACACACACACACACACACACTCCACAATGTCCTGTCATTGCATCCATCTGTTCATGTGGTCTATCTAACAGATCGAGATGAGGATTAGCAAGGTAATAGCGTCGTACGGCCGCATAGAAGATGAAACATATTAACTAGCACAGCAAAACTGAGTTGTTCATCTTGACAACTCTCGAGATTCGGTTTGAATCTCGCACGTTCGTCTCCAACACACTTTATTTGTGTTTGCCTGTGGACTGTTGCCAGCACTGGAAAAACTCAAAACAAACGTAAGACTTAAGCCCGCACTTTATGTTGGAGCTGTGATGAGAACGTTTCTATTTAGGTGACTACTAGCTTTAGCTCTTGATAAAGGAGTGCAGGAGAGAATGTTAACCGACACGCTTGTGTTTCGTCCTGCCCCCCTTTTGTCAAAGCCAACAAAGTGGCCTCTTCCCCATTCCCCTCTCCTCTCTTTCATTCACCTCCCTCTCTCTCTCTCCCCCGCTTCCTCCCTCTCTCCCGCCCCCTCTCCTCCCCCTGTCCCCCCCCCCCTCCCCAGCACCCCTCCCTCCCATCCGAGTGGAATGTAAGTTGTGTTTAGTTGTGTTGTGTTCCATTTGGATCGTAACGTGAGCGGTAGGCCAACGCCATGTGGAAAAGTGGAACGAAAGAGACAGAAAGACAAATCTAACTAACCCGCCTCCCTTTCTATTCCTGTGTCCAGTATTCAGGTAGGTAGACTGGGAATGTTGTCTTTATTTATTTACAAAAAGCAAACCTAACATACGAATCATTTAATTGTAAAATTATATGTGTCCAGTGGCTGAGACATGTCGGTCTGCTGGATCGTAACAGCATGTCTGCTGACAATGTATTAGTCTGCCAGGCCCTGCTCCTGAAGCTTTCAGAAGGGGATTTTAATGCATTTATTCTTTCAGTGGCCTACATAGTCTACATAGTGTCTTTACATACATTTTTACAGTATGCAGATTACCAGAGCTGGCCAAGTTTGTGTTCGCTGTAAGCCAATGACGCACGTACAGATCTGTGCCTCCTGCAACATGATTGGTTGAAACAAATAGGAAGGAATCAGAAGAAAGTGAAACATCCCTTTCACCAAGATTTGAGCTCATCTGCTATTAGATTATTTAGATTTATAATCTAAAGTCTGAGAGGAGAAGATAACCGACACCTCACCGAGAGATGAGGTGTCAATCTGTCTAGCGATCATTTTATGTGTGACACATTCCAAATTATAGCGACTTAATGCTCATTTATTATTATTGTGTGTGTGGAGAACTGCCAGTCAATTAAATATAAAACAAAAGCCAATTATTAGGATTGCCAACCACTCACATTGTATGCTGGATGGCTTCAGCCTCCTGGTTGAAGTTTCCTCTCGTCTACTCACTGAATGAAGCGGTATGCTAAAATGTTATTTTAGCATACCGCTTCTCGGCTGTGAACAACAACAAAATATGGCCGTCGTCGTAGCACGTACCAGCTGCTGTTGGAGTCAGTCTAACAGACAGTAATGCGTCAGTAGCGACATGACGCATTCACTTTCCTTTGAATGTTTTGATTTGAAAACAACAGAACAATACTAAACCTACACAAATACTAACCACAATGACCTCCAATCAAGGTTCCAAACAAGCAATGACGTTGCGATTACATAATCTCTCACAGCAATGATGACAAGTTCAATGCTCAGGCTTTTGGTGTAAGGTGCTCGAGGTCAGTATTATTTGAGTGTAATTTGATGGAAATGATAGCCATGATCCGTTGACTATTAGTGGGTCAAATGCACTGTGAGAATATCTGTTTTGGGTTGACTATGTGTGCCTCTGTATGAACCAGTTTTGATTTTAGACCACTCCTGGCTAATGTCTGACCTTTCAGGGAATCCATCTTGCTTGTGCATCACAGGTGCATGAAAGGCAACACAATCTCAAAGGCGGAGAGATGAGACGTTGGGAGGGAGCGTGGTACGTTTTAATGAATTGTTTCGCTTCAAAATGGTGCCCTTTGCTGCTCTGCGTCTTTCCAACTCTCAGATCTTTGCAGACAGCAGCTGGTAGTGACACAAAACAGGTCAAATAGATAAAGTACATGAATGGAGCCGCCAGAATTCTCACATTCAGAGGACGGACGCCAGATTCTGCGCTTTGCCCACTCGCACTCACTTTTCTTGGCATGCTCATCCCAGCCATCGGCCATAATGGAGTCGATGCATTGCATACCGGAATGATCAGCGCTTCCTATCTGGGAAACAATCACACCTTTACTGTGCTAAACTAAAAGTACTACAATAAACAACAACAACAACAACAACAGCATTTAATTGGCAGGCGGGCCTGGTGTCTTTCGGAGTGTTTCTCTGTGGGCTTGATGCTACTCCACGCTAGTCTTACTGATAAGATAAGATAAGATAAGATAGAACTTTATTCCCCCCCACCCCCCACCACCACCCCCCCTCCCGCACCCGATATCTGTAACAGGATTGGATTCCAGTGGGTGTAGGCGTGGGCGGTGTATTGCTGCTGAAACCCCGTGCTCTGAATTTCACCGGCATCGGTTTTTGGTTTTTATTGTTGGTTTTACTTTTGCACTACTGCCTGGGGAAATCGGATTGGCGTATGTATTTATTTATTTATTTATTTATTTATTTATTTGTTTGTTTGTTTGTTTCGTGTTTGTTTGACAGCTTTCGCCCAGCTCCTGCGGAAGAAAATGTTGATTCATAGTTGGTGGCAGTAGACCCGACCACATGCCACCGAGTGTGGCTTGGCTGGGCTCCTCCAACACACAGCACACGGGGAGATCTCGTTGCGAAACTGCTAGGCCAGGTGTTCAGCGCAGACGTGTCCGGGCTCTCGTCCTGAGAGTGGGTGTGGTGGCGACGGCTGGTTTAACATGTGTCTGCGATTGGTCAATGCACACCTGTGGTGCATTGACCAATCCCAGACTTGAATCAAGCCTGACTCAGGGCCAGGTGAGGCTTAAAGGACTTATACCACCAGGTGTGAGGGTGATCAGCCACTCCAAGTGTTTTGAAAAAACGGTTTCATCTCCGCTTTGTTGACATCGCAAGTGTCCACCCAGCTGCATGGTGGATAGATCAGCCGACCAGTTTGCTACAGTCCACTGGGTAGGCTGGTAGGATGATCTATCCAGCACACTTCTAGGTGGACACTCCCACTTGTGCTGTAAAAAAACAGAGACGACATCGGTTTTTGAAACCGCTTGGAATGGCTCCCTATGTCTCCTTTAAACCAGCCAGCCACCAACCACACACACATACACTCCACAATGTCCTGTCATTGCATCCATCTGTTCATGTGGTCTATCTAACAGATCGAGATGAGGATTAGCAAGGTAATAGCGTCGTACGGCCGCATAGAAGATGAAACATATTAACTAGCACAGCAAAACTGAGTTGTTCATCTTGACAACTCTCGAGATTCGGTTTGAATCTCGCACGTTCGTCTCCAACACACTTTATTTGTGTTTGCCTGTGGACTGTTGCCAGCACTGGAAAAACTCAAAACAAACGTAAGACTTAAGCCCGCACTTTATGTTGGAGCTGTGATGAGAACGTTTCTATTTAGGTGACTACTAGCTTTAGCTCTCGATAAAGGAGTGCAGGAGAGAATGTTAACCGACACGCTTGTGTTTCGTCCTGCCCCCCTTTTGTCAAAGCCAACAAAGTGGCCTCTTCCCCATTCCCCTCTCCTCTCTTTCATTCACCTCCCTCTGGGTGCTGTGGTGGTGGTGGGTGGCTTTGGTGGTGGAGAGGTGGTGGTGGTGGTGGAGGAGGTGGAGGTGGTGGTAGTGGCGTTGGTGGTGGAGGTGGTGGTGGAAGAGGTGGAGGTGGTGGTGGAGGTGTTGGCGGTGGTGGTGGCGGTGGTGAGGATGTTGTCAGTGGTGGTGGTGGTGGCGTGGTGGCGGTGGTGCTGCACGAGCCTGCTCTACTCAAAGCTGCAGGTACGAGTCAGGAGTTGTACAGAGAGAGCGGGAAATAGTGGGAGAGAAAGCAACGAAACGAACAAAATAAAAGTCCCCTCTCCCTCCCTCCCTCCCTGCCCTCCCTCCCTCTCTGTGTTTCATTTCCCCACCAATGAGAAGCGCTGCATTTCACATTGCACATGCTGATTGACAGGCAAGATGGATTCCCTGAACCAATCACGGGAAGAGATGCCTTGTTGGGTCAAAAAGAAGGCGGGTGCGGTCCGAAATCAAATTTGGCTCAAACAGCAGCAGGCAGGCAGAGTCACCTCGAAGTGGATATTCTCACACAGCATTTGACTCACTACTAACAGCTCATTTCTAACACATTGCACCCAGATTGCAGCTTCCTTAAATTTTACCGACAGCGCCGGCCGCAATGCACTGAACACTAACAGAATTTTCTCAATGAGATTTCTTTCTATCTTGATTAAATGTTGATATTGTTTCCAAATGGTCCATTGCGCTATGAGTGAGACCGAGCCATCGGTTTGACTGAATGGATGCTGTGGCTGTGTGGACGTGACTTCCTTTAATATGCATGGAAAGCTAAGACTTCATGACTCACGAAATGAGAGGGATACCTTGTGTGTGCCTCTAACATAGGATGCAGATGTGTGTGTGTGTGTGTGTGTGTGTGAGTGTGTATTTTTGTGATGATTGCATAATTGAATGTAGAGTTTGGGATTAATTAACTAATCCTCGACTGACCTAGGTCACCGATTATTAAGCGGAGAGTAATTTACTTTTTAGTTACCGCTCTGACATTTCCTGTGGCACCACTGGAGAGCCGAGGCCAGAAGGGGCTGTATAAATACACACACGCACACACACACGCTGCACTACAGCACCATCTAGTGGCCTACTCCGAGTAGTACACAGCATTTTTCATGTTTTCTGCATTAATACATAACCAAAGATATAATTTTTATTTTTGTGTGTTATGTGTCAGCAAGAGACACGCATACACACACACACACACACACACACACACAGAAACACACACACACACACACACATACACACACACACAAAGCATCAGGCGTGAACTGTGCAGGCAATGGGGGAGAGAATAGGTTGACAGGGTTCACTGTCCCCGACACTCCCAGCAGGTTGAGCCCAGCCCTGAGCCCCAGGCAGGCAGGCTATTAGCCTACTGCGATTTACTCATTTTCGCCTTGCTTGCGTCATTCAGCGTTTCTGCTGCAGCTCGCGTCTGCAAGCGGGGGGACCCCTGCCGGCCTCGCGCACACACAGACGCTACAGCGAGGCCAGCAGGTTAGGTGGGAGGCGAGGGTGGGGGGGGCTATCGCACACCACCGACTCTAAATTTGGCCTCTGAATTTGGGCCACAGTGAGATCAGGCCGGAGTTAGCCGGTTCCTCGCAGCGTTTCCTGGTGTGTTGTGTTGTGTGGCTGTGTGCTGCTGGCAGGTGCATGGGGACATTGATTGGAAAGCAGTCACACACACAGTGCCTTCCTGTTGGCATCGGAGCCCCAGTATACCCATTGTATTTTATGTTTTATGTTATTTATTTCGAAGCCCGATTTGGGGATGGGACCCGAAATATTAACCACCAGCGATCCTTCACCTCCATTCACTGGATGACACACAACACACAACAGGAATCTTTCGGCTGTTGAGATGGAGCCCAGCTTTATGCAACATCCTACCCTCACACACACACACACACACACACACACACACACACACACACGTATGCACACAGGCACGCACACACACTCACACACAAATATGCACACATGCACACGCATGCATACACACACATGCACACATGCACTCACACATGCACTCACTCACACACATGCACTCACTCACACACACACGCGCACACGATCTCTTTAGCGCTGTCAGTGTGCTTCTGACTTTCCGCTATCTGCACCAACATGTAGCCCTATGCTAGCTGGGGGGAGGGGGGGAGGGGGTCTAGGATGTCTCGTGAGATGGACTGATGCTGTCAACGCGTTGAACACACCACACACACTGCTGCCGCCTCCAAGTTCTATTCCCCTTGCCGCTTAAAAAAATTAATTAATTTGTCAGTACAGATTTTAGAATATATTAAATTAATATATAAAACGTCATCGTCATCTTAAGTCGCCTTAAGTCGATGACGTGCCCGATTGATTTGTCCCGGCTGTGAGCTCACGCTACTCCACGACCCAAGGGAATCAGAGAGAGAGAGAGAGAGAGAGGGGGGGGAGAGAAAGAGGGGGGGAGAGGGAGAGAGAGAGAGAGAGGAGAGAGAGAGAGAGAGAGAGAGAGAGAGAGAGAGAGAGCTGTTGAGCAGGGCGGGGGGGAGTGTAAGAGAAGAAGGCAAGAGACCCATGAAAGCCACTTCTCCCTCATCAACCATCTCTCTCCTGCTCTTTCTCTTTAGGCTCTTGTAGCTCCTCTCTCCTCCTCCTCCTCCTCCTCAGGGGTGTCTGGTGTCCCAGTCAGTCTGCTCACCAGTCTCAGGGGCCACTGTCGACTCCTGCGGGGATCTCTTGCGTATCTCAGTTCAATCCATTTTTGGAGGTTTTTTGTGGTAGAAGCATGTGTCCCATAGTGAGGAGTCCAGAGTGCACCCCCGTGCTCTGCCACTGCAAAGTGGCCTGCTCCAGTAACGCTCTGTCTCTGATGTTTGGATGCAAGGTAGGCTGTCTCTGTCTGTCCGTCTCACTCTTTCTGTGTCTCCCTCTCTCCCTCTCTCTCTCTCTCTCTCTCTCTCTCTCTCTCTCTCTCTCTCTCTCTCTCTCTCTCTCTCTCTCTCTCGTTTCTATCTCTCTTTGTCTCTTTCTCTCTCTCTCTCTCTCTGTTTCTATCTCACTGGTATTCCAGCGGGCCTCCCCTCCTCCCAGTGTGTGGCTCCGTGGAGCAGGTGTCTGTGACTGGGCTGTGGGGCTGCAGCGATAGCCCCGCGATAAGCCAAGCTATCATCGGGAGGCTGCCTCTCTCTCTCTCTCTCTCTGTCTCTCTGTCTCTCTGCCTCTCTCTGTCTCTCTCTCTCTGTCTCTCTGCCTCTCTCTCTCTGTCTCTCTGTCTCTTTCTCCATCTCTCTCTGTCTCTGTCTTCCCTCTGTGTGTCTCTCTCTCTCTCTCTGTCTCTCTCTCTCTCTCTCTCTCTCTCTCTCTCTCTCTCTCTCTCTCTCTCTCTCTGTCTATCTCTGTCTCTCTATCTCACCCTGTCTCTCTCTGTCTCTCTCTCTGTCTCTCTTTCTCTGTGCTTCTCTGTCTGTCTGTCTGTCTCTTTGTCTGTCGGTCTGTCTCTCTTTCTCTCCCCTCTCTCCCCCCATCTCTCTGTCTTTCTCTCCATGTCTCTGTCCCTCTCTGTCTCTCTGTCTCTCTCTCTCTCTCTCATTCTCTCTCTCTCTGTCTCTCTCTATCTCTCTCCCGAGATCTGAATCAAATGCTGAATGCGGTGGGCCTACATGTGATTGGAAATTAAAGATGGAATGGAGATATGAGGAGAGTGTCTCCTGTAACGGACGTACATTCTAGAAGCTTCCAGCGCGCAGGCGGGAGGCCGAGGCACCCAGCGGCCCAATAGCCTGGCGGAGAGAGGTCAACTGTTTTTACTACGCGCTCATATTGTCCCCGCCGTCCGCCACGCGACACCCAGATTATCTGATCTAATCTTTAATAAAGAGGGAGAGAGAGGGAGAGAGAGGGAGAGGGAGAGAGAGAGAGCGAGAGAGAGATAGAGAGGGTACAATAAGCTGCATCTGTTCTTGCTGGCCGAGACAGATAAACAGTCAGGAGAGAGAGAGAGAGAGAGAGAGAGAGAGAGAGAGAGAGAGAGAGAGAGAGAGAGAGAGAGAGAGAGAGAGAGAGAGAGAGAGAGAGGAGAGCGAGAGAGAGACGGACGGACAGACAGACAGACAGAAGGACAGGCATACAGAGAGAGATGGGAGAGGAGAGAGACAGACAGACACACAGACAGACACAGACAGAAATAGAGGGAGAGAGAGACAGAGCGAGAGAGGGGGAGAGAGACAGAGACAGAGAGAGAGAGAGACAGAGAGAGACAGAGAGAGAGACAATGTGTTCTGCACACGAATACAGAAATCAGACGACGTGTTTCCTGTTCATTACCGTGTGGACGTCGCTCGCCACGCAAATATAAATTGCCTGTTGCACAGCACGCACACACACACACACACACGCACACACACACACACACACACACACACACACCACGAACCACAGCCCAAGTGATAAAGCGTTGCGTCTTATGCGTGATGGCTTGCTAACTCTCACTATAGCCTGGCCAGGCCGGACGTCTCTCCTCGCGAGTGTCGTACATCACGTCTGATAGAAACACACAGCGACGGTGCAGCGTGTTCCATATTCATCGTCGTACATTAGCTCTACATGAACGTCTGCCAATTTGAAATCCTCCGTCTGCGTTCAGGTTTAGATCGACCAGTCTGGCTGCAGGCCTGAGCACAAACGTATTGGTCTGGAGCACAAACACGTACATTGAACATTAAACAGTAGCGCTGTCTGGTGGTTTTTGCAGTGAGACAAAACGCATTGATTGGAGACGTTTTCTTTACAGAACCGTTTTAATCAGCGCAAATCAAAGCAACTTTATCTGCGTTCAGGTTTAGATCGACCAGTCTGGCTGCAGGCCTGAGCACAAACGTATTGGTCTGGAGCACAAACACGTACATTGAACATTAAGCAGTAGAGAGTAATACCGTCCGTAAAATGTCCGTTATAACCTTCCTCCGCCCACCACCACCACCACCACCGTCTATCAGTTCCACTACGTCGGTCACAAAAAAACTACGCGACTAGGCCTGTGACCTGTGGCCTATGACCTATGACCTATGACCTAGGCCCCTAATAGGGTGAGTGTTGGCAGTGGGGTTAGGTTAGTCGTAGGGTTAGCGTTAGCATTTCATCGACCCAAAGTTCTCTCTTCATACGTGTGTGTGTGTGTGTGTGTGTGTTGTGTGTGTGTGTGTGTGTGTGTGTGTGTGTGTGTGTGTGTGTGTGTGTGTGTGTGTGTGTGTGTGTGTGTGTGTGTGTGTGTGTGTGTGGTGGTGTGGTGTGTGTGTGTGTGGTGTGTGTGTGTGTGTGTGTGTGTGTGTGTGTTAGGTCTTTCTGTATTTATAGTTTCAGTCTCTTGCACACTGCGGTGGTTAGCGGGGGCTGCTTCACCGAACACTCCATTTGTTATGTTTGGCTCCAGTATTTGCTTCCTTTTTCCTGTGCTGTGCTCTGCCCCGATCAGGGTCCCCTGGGAACCAACAGTTTGATCAAGAAGTGTTGACAGTTGCCACGGTGGTATTAGTACTAAAGCTTGGCTCATCTAATTGATTAATAATCATGCCAACACATGCCAACAATCAACGTAACATATTCATGTTGTGTAATATATATTCTATCTTATCTTGAGTCATCAAATTAATTAGCTCCTGTGGCTCTTGGCAATTGCAAAAACAAGTCATTACTTTAGCGTCCATAAGGAATTGTTTGGCATTTCATTTACCAGTCCATTTAATTTGTACATTGTTGTTTTATGTGTTGAAGGGCAGGGCGCGGGGGGCACACAGTGTTCCTTCATCGCTTGTTGTGGTCGGTTGTCATTCAAGGCAAATTATTGACCACCAAGCTCAATAACAAGGTAGAGTGCCCGGTGATCCATATTTACCCAGACTCAGACGGACGGGCAGAATGAGCAGAGCAAACGCAGCGCACGGTGTGGAAAATGCCATCCACCAGGACTCTTAAGTACTTCAGCCATATTTTCCCATTCTCTGAAAGTGCTTTCTTGTATATTGGTCAAAGTCGTCCCCTGGGGATGCCCACAATCTACCGCTCTGCCAAGAGGAAAGCAGAAACTCATCACTTTTTACTTGAATTGCATTCTCTCCTTAAAACGTGAGATTTGAAATACGAAGTTGCATCTCTTCCAAATGACTTACTACGACTACTGCTACGAGTACTACTACTACTACTACTACTACTACGATGGCGACATCATCATTTGAATCACTTGTTATCACTTGTGTCCTGTTCAAATAACTCATTATCTCATTCAAATAACTCATTATCTCATTTAAACCCCCCCTCTCTTAGTTTCAAGTAAGTAAACATTGTCCGAAAACAGTGGATGGGATTGCTTGTGTTGTAGCTTGCGGTCTGAGGCATTGGGTCAGTCTGTAATCGATCCCGGACGTGGGATTGGTCCAGTAAGGTGCAGATTGTGCTTTGCTCCTCGGTCTCTTGTAGCCGGCAGCAGTGTACACTACTACACTACGACACTGCAGACACGGCCGGGAACAAAGCTTTTATTTTAATCCATGTAATCTATCAGATACCGACATAGTTGGTATGCACGCGCAGGCTTTGTACTCGCGCTAATGTTCCTCACTTCAAGTCACCACCATAAATACGACACGCGAGGAGAGATTTCCATACGTCCTGCAATTCTCTGAATGAGTGAATCAGTTGGAAAAATACTATTATTCATGTCCATTTTATGGCACCCATTGCTCTCGTAACCCTCCCTGGAAGGAGGGATCCCCCGCTCTGCCTTCCTTCTCAAGATGTCTTCCTTGTTAATTAAGGGAGTTCTTGCTCTTTGGGGGCGCTAGGGGGTCATAAATATATGGCCTATAAAGATTTTTGCTGTACTGAGAACCGTTAAGACAATTTCCACTGAGGTGGACAACAATAAAGTCAATCAAATCAAATCAAATTGATTTGGAAGAAGTGGCTATAAACAGAACATTTCAACTCGTAAATCAGACAAAATTCAACCATTTTCAAAATGATTCTAATCTGAAACAACAGAAACTTTGGCCTCAATGATGTAAGTGACTGCATGGCTCACATCGACATCGGACGAGTCTTCTGAAATCAGTGTTGAAAAGCTCTTCTCTATTTCCATTTCTTCCTTAAGGGTCGCTTAAGGGTCGCGCTGATCATCTGATCAACACAAAGTGACAGTTGGTATCAAGTGGCCTGGCGAGGACGATTGACAAAAGAGATTTAGAGAAATTAGATCTTCTGCAGTCAATTAGCCTGCATGACCCGGATCAAACAAGCCGTGTGTGTGTGTGTGTGTGTGTGTGTGTGCGTGTGTGTGTGTGCGCGCATGTGTGCGTGCATGTGTGTGTTGTGTGCTGGTAGTATGACTCCAGCTACAAATACTAATACTGCTACATTTACTATGACTACTATTTTTACTACTACTGCTGCTGCTACTCATATTACTATTATAAAATACTGTCTACTACTAATACTAGTACTGCTACTAATACTGCTGCTCTGCTACTACCTTCCTACTATCGCTACGACTGCTGCTACTACGACTACTACGACGACTACGACTACTACTACGACGACGACTACTACTACTGCTACTACTATAGCTTGGGTTAGCTACTACTAGCTACTATTATTAACTATAACTACTGCTGCTACTAGTACTAGTACTACTACGATGACTACCATTAATACGACTACTACTACTAATGCTACTACTACAGCTACTATTACTACTAATACTACTACTACTACTACTATGACTAGAGAGACAGAGAGAGGGAGAAAGAGGAGAGAGAGACAGAGAGAGGGGGAGAGACCGAGAGAGATAGAGAGAGGGAGATAGACAGACAGAGAGAGGGACAGAGACACAGAGAGGGAGAGAATTAGAGAGAGGGGAGAGACAGAGAGAGAGAAATAGAGAGAGGGGGAGAGAGGGAGAGAGAGGGAGAGAGACAGAGAGAGGGACAGAGGGAGAGAGAGGGAGAGAGAGAGAGACAGAGAGACAGAGAGAGGGAGAGATACAGACAGAGAGAGGGACAGAGACAAAGAGAGGGAGAGAATTAGAGAGAGGGGGAGAGACAGAGAGAGAGATAGAGAAATAGAGAGAGACAGAGAGGGGGACAGAGACAGAGAGAGGGACAGAGACACAGAGGGAGAGAGATAGTGAGAGGGAGAGAGACAGAGACACAGAGAGGGAGAGAGATAGAGGAGAGAGGGAGAGAGACAGAGAGAGGCGCCGTTGTAATGGTGATCATCACACAGATAGCTAAAGGTCAGATGCCCAGGGAGGGACGACCTACCGAACCAAATCACACTAGACAAACCTGAGCCAAGAGTCTTGTGCAAACACACCCACACCCACCGGACACACACACACACAAACCGGACACACATACACACACACACACACACACACACACACACACACACACACACACACACACACACACACACACACACACACACATACACACACACACACAGAGAGAGAGAGACAAACCATGCACACACACACGTACATGCACTCACACATACATGCACTCACACATACACACACACACACAGTCTATAAAGTGTAACGGGAAGCTAGCCGCTAGCCCTGGACACACATTTCATGCACACGCGCAGACATGCGCACACACACACACACACACACACACACACACACCACACACACACACACACACACACACACAGTCTATGAAGTGTGTCACGGGTAGCTAGCCCGCTAGCCCTGGACACACATCTCAGACAAACACACATACACACACGTGCACTTGCCTGCTGCAGAGCACTGGACAGCTGCAAGGCGTGTATCCATGGCATGTAGTTCAAGTGGAGTTAACGGGAAAACGTTAGCCTCTTCTTGTGCCGCGTGTGTGTGTGTGTTGTTTAGCCCTGATGCTGCTGTGCCTCAGAAACCACAAACAAACAACCACGTCCGCAGAAGGTTAGCTTGCTAGCTTGTCCTCCAGTCAAAGGACAATCACACATGTATCTTAAATCTGCATTCAGGCACCTGTGATCCACAGGAAAGAAGGTTGCTCCAAATCACAGGAAAGATGCGATGTGATTGATCAAATCTGAATTAAATCTAAAATCTGAATTGAGTCAACCGTCGAAACAGATCACAGTCACAGTTCACCTTCCACTCACTAATAGCTGACGGATGTCATTTCTAGCAAAGTGTACTCATGTAAAAGCTCTTAAATGTTTTTAAATGTCTTAAATGCACCTTCTAACGTGTGTATACTATATGGTGCCGCACTCTCCTGTTGCTGTGTTGCCTGTCCATGGTACTGATTCACCAGTCAGCCACATGCAGATCTCTCCTCTCTCGTCCACCGCGTGGGAGTCTGCGCTTTATAAAATATTAATATACATAGAAAAATACGGTAAAAGGCCGTGCGGCATGAAGTATGCATGGCCAGACCATTCAGTTCATCAGTAAAGAGAGGTCACTCCCACTCTCAAACGCATTATAGTATTCATCATTCAGGATTCAAGATTTCTTTATTGGCACGTGTAACAAGTACAATGGAATGCTTACTTACTCCCTATTCACCCCCGCACTATTCCTCTAAACAAACTCTAAACAACGCTAAACAATGAATAATAGTACCTTGTACTATTAGTATAGTACAGTATTAGTATGACCGTGTTAGCGCCTATAAAGACCTTTCTCTGGGTGTTCCTGTGTCATGGTCGCCATTCCGTGCGTGTTCTCCGGGGTTGTTCCCGGCAGTGTGAGTGTTTGGCCTGCTGGTGAACTTGCTGCTGTTGTGGGGATAAGCACAATATTTGTGTTGTTTAAAGACAAGAGGCTCGTGTTGCGTCCCCAGAACTCATTAACAGGGAGGAGCTGGCGTCTCTCCCTGCTCTCCTCTCTCTCCTCGCTCCCCCAGCCCGTCCTCACTCTGCGTTGCCCCGCGGCCAAATGAGCTCTGGTGTTCCATCGCTTAATCTCTCTGCCTCGCTCTCTCTTTATCCGTCCCTCCATCTCACTCTTTATCTCACTGTCTGACTCTCTCTTTGTCTCTCTCTCTCTCTCTCTTTCTTTCACTTATTTCTTCCTCTCCTTTTCTTTCTTATTCTTTTCCTCTTGTTCTCTGTTATTCACTCTCTCCCTGCCTGTCTTTCCGCACCTCTCCCTATCTCTCTCTCTCTCTCTCTCTCTCTCATATAATATATTTGCTACTCCTCTCTCTACTCCCTCTCGCTCCCATTATCTCTCTTTCTTATCTATCTCTATCTCTCATCATATATATATCCCACTCTTCTCTCTCTCTCTCGTTCTCTTATTATTTCTTTCTCTTTTTTTCTTTCTTATGCCTTTCCTCTCGTTCTTTATTATTCTCTGTCTCCCTGCCTGTCTCCCTGCATCTCTCTCTACTCCCTCTCTCCCATTCTCTCTCTCGCTCTCTCTCTCTCTCTCTCTCTCTCTCTCTCTGTGTCTCTCGCCCCTGCAGCAGTAGTCACTCATGGTTAAAGTTCTCGTCAGTTGTCTGCAGGCTGTGGCCCAGTGGGCTCACGTGGCGCCGCGCTCGACCTCGGCAACATGGCCGCCACCCTGTACCACTGTAGCTGGGGGGATCGTACTTGTCATTGCAACACACACACACACACACACACACACATAGTTATACATACGATCCCCAGCTACAGTGGTACAGGGTGGCGGCCATGTTGCCGAGGTCGAGCGCGGCGCCACGTGAGCCCACTGGGCCTGACGAGAACTTTAACCATGAGTGACTACTGCTGCAGGGGCGAGAGACACAGAGAGAGAGAGAGAGAGCGAGAGAGAGAATGGGAGTAGAGAGAGATGCAGGGAGACAGGCAGGGAGACAGAGAATAATAAAGAATGAGAGGAAAGGCATAAGAAAGAAAAAAAGAGAAAGAAATAATAAGAGAGAGAGAGAGAAGAGTGGGATATATATATGATGAGAGATAGAGATAGATAAGAGAGAGAGATAATGGGAGCGAGAGGGAGTAGCATATATATATGAGAGAGAGAGAGAGAGAGAGATAGAGAGAGGTGCAGAAAGACAGGCAGGGAGAGAGTGAATAACAGAGAACAAGAGGAAAAGAATAAGAAAGAAAAGGAGAGAAAGAAATAAGAGTGAAAGAGAGAGAGAGAGAGAGACAAAGAGAGAGTCAGAGAGTGAGATAAAGAGTGAGATGGAGGGACGGATAAAGAGAGAGCGAGGCAGAGAGATTAAGCGATGGAACACCAGAGCTCATTTGGCCGCGGGGCAACGCAGAGTGAGGACGGGTTGGGGGAGCGAGGGGAGCGAGGAGAGAGAGGAGAGCAGGGAGAGACGCCAGCTCCTCCCTGTTAATGAGTTCTGGGGACGCAACACGAGCCTCTTGTCTTTAAACAACACAAATATTGTGCTTATCCCCACAACAGCAGCAAGTTCACCAGCAGGCCAACACTCACACTGCCGGAACACCCCGGAGAACACGCACGGATGGTGACCATGACACAGAAACACCCAGAGAAAGGTCTTTATAGTTGCTAACACGGTCATACTAATACTGTACTATACTAATAGTACAAGGTACTATTATTCATTGTTTAGCGTTGTTTAGAGGAATAGTGCAGGGGTGAATAGGGAGTAAGTAAGCATTCCATTGTACTTGTTACACGTGCCAATAAAGAAATCTTGAATCCTGAATGATGAATACTATAATGCGTTTGAGAGTGGGAGTGACCTCTCTTTACTGATGAACTGAATGGTCTGGCCATGCATACTTCATGCCGCACGGCCTTTTACCGTATTTTTCTATGTATATTAATATTTTATAAAGCGCAGACTCCCACGCGGTGGACGAGAGAGGAGAGATCTGCATGTGGCTGACTGGTGAATCAGTACCATGGACAGCAACACAGCACAGGAGAGTGCGGCACCATATAGTATACACACGTTTAGAAGGTGCATTTAAGAACATTTAAGAGCTTTTACATGAGTACACTTTGCTAGAAATGACATCCGTCAACTATTAGTGAGTGGAAGGTGAACTGTGACTGTGATCTGTTTCGACGGTTGACTCAATTCAGATTTTAGATTTAATTCAGATTTGATCAATCACATCGCATCTTTCCTGTGATTTGGAGCAACCTTCTTTCCTGTGGATCACAGGTGCCTGAATGCAGATTTAAGATACATGTGTGATTGTCCTTTGACTGGAGGACAAGCTAGCAAGCTAACCTTCTGCGGACGTGGTTGTTTGTTTGTGGTTTCTGAGGCACAGCAGCATCAGGGCTAAACAACACACACACACACGCGGCACAAGAAGAGGCTAACGTTTTCCCGTTAACTCCACTTGAACTACATGCCATGGATACACGCCTTGCAGCTGTCCAGTGCTCTGCAGCAGGCAAGTGCACGTGTGTGTATGTGTGTTTGTCTGAGATGTGTGTCCAGGGCTAGCGGGTGCTTCAGTGTGTGTGTGTGTGTGTGTGTGTGTGTGTGTGTGTGTGTGTGTGTGTGTGTGTGTGTGTGTGTGTGTGTGTGTGCGCGTGTGGAAGCAATGGGTGTGTGTGGATTTTTTGTTGTTGTAATCATTAGTCTGACAGTGTTAAATGCAAATGACTGTAAACAACTTTACAGCAAATATTAATCTGTGTATCCTACATACAAGCATTCTGGGAACTGAAATGAAGATGAGTATTTTGTGTTTCTAATAGACGGACACCTGAACTCTAGTGTCAACCCTGGTACTGTATTTTGTTGGGAGAGCTCAGAACTGGAGGGTTGCTAGTTGCATTCCTACATGCTACCACAGCACTGGGCAGCTCTCCTGCCACTCTGATTATACTGTCATTACTTTGACAGAGCCTTTCAATTTGTGATCCATTTCTTGGCAATTCTGTGCAATTCAGATCATATACGTATATATTAGCGGAGTCGTAAGCACACACAGGTGAGACATTAAATGCATTGTTCTACCAAATTTGTACTGAATATATTGACTTTCAACGGTGCATAATTGCCTTTTTTTTTATTGTATTGTGTTAGAATTCAACAGACAAGGAAAATAGGAAAAAGTTTAATGAAATTGCAAAATGCCTTCGTCCATTCCAGTGCTATAATAGCCGCATTGTTTCTAATTTCAACGGTTGCATTTGTGATATTTGCATAAATGATCAAATGTTAGTTTACTGGCTGCCGTGCAGTGGGCTCAGTGGCCGGCTGGCATGGGTTGCATAAGCAGCAGCATTAGCAGCAGCGGTGGGCGTGCTGGTACCCGGGGGGCTGCCGAGCTGCTCCCTCCACGCGTTAGCGTAGTAGGTCACTGGGCTTCTCCCAGCCGAGGGGGCGCCACTCTGGTCCTCCCGGGGCTGTGCTACATGCTAATGCTTCCCCCGCATTATATACACCACACAACACACACACACACAGCACATAATACGGGCAGCAGCTCATTATGCTAACACCAACACAGGGTCGGATGGTCTTTAAATAAACGCACGCTTTCACTTTCTATTACAGACCGGACTCACCGATGTGCACATCGTGTGAAATCCTGTGTTTTATTCAGCCCCAACATGTTTGTTAGGGTGATTAATTAAAATGTACAAAAGACATTTATAGGAATTTACTTACCATTGACTTGACTGTGTCTTTAGACATTGAAAGAAGTTATTATTTATTATTTATATTATTTAAGTGTTTTATGGTTACCTTTCATGCAATGAAAGTCATTGGGGCCAGAAAATCTTTGAAGAGTCTGTGGAGTCACCTGCCATAGTGGGTTAAAAGTCTCTTAGTTTCCTGTATTAGACAGTAGGGTGCATCTAAATAGAAACTAGAATAAATTCCCCCTCAAATTGCCCAATGCTGCAATGGAGTATTTCAACAACCCTGACTAGCATTTCATGGTGGCTAACAGCTCAATATGTCAGTTTGCAATCAGGAAACCTTGAGACACACTGAACAGGTAACCCAAATAATACAACTCTTCATGGATCTGGCATCATCCCTGTGTGCATGGCTTTGAAATCCATTGGATGTTGCAATCATTTACTGCGCTTAAATGTTCAGTCTAGGGGTTGCACGACTTCTGATTTTTTCAAGTCGACTTTTCTATCAATAAAGTCGACGTGACGTCGACGCGTCGTTGATGACGTCATCACATACACACGCACGCAAAAAACACAGACAGAACGGGCTGTCCAAAAAAAAAAACAGCCGCTCGAAATCGCTTAATTCAGGGGTGCCCACACTTTTTCAACTTGCGAGCTACTTTTATAATGACCAAGCTACCTACACTAAAAATGATCAATATATCCCGAGTATACTTCATATAAAGGGGGGGGGGTGCTCCGTTCATTCGCGGTTCTGATCCGGGGGGATGGATCGCTGGATATTGGTGGGGACATGTCCCCAGCGTCCCCACTAAATTCTGTTATCATTCTTCCGATGAATGATAACATCTAATTTTTTTTTTAAAGGCATGCGGACTTCCTTTGCGATCGACGTATTGGGCACCGCTTTCCCCCCCACCGGCCACCGCATTTGCGCCAAGTCCCGCCAAATATCTTAAAGTGTAAAAGAAATAAATAAAAAATAATAATTAAAATAAATGTGAAATCATGTGGTCAACGACGCGACAGAAAAGTCGACTAATCGACGAGTCGACTAATCGACGCGTCAATTAGTCGACTTTTCTGTGCAAGCCCTAGTTCAGTCATGCTTTTATTATTTCAAGTGATTGGAACGGTGATGGGAAACGCCTGTCTTCCCTCGTCTGGAGGAGTGAGCCCTCCTTTTATGTGGTCACGTGTGTCCGGGGAGCCAATCAGAGCCCTCCACCCACTTCTTGACGATCGCACAGTTCTTTCAGCTTCAGTGGGTCGTTTAACTGAGTGGACATTTCAACTCACAGCACCGATGGGTAACTAGTAAACATCATGCAAATTGATTCTGAGTATCGCAAACCAGCCTGCTTGCCAGTAGTGTTTAATATTGATATAATTGGTGTACTTGTCTCATCAGCTGAAATTAGATGAGTGACAGGTTGAATGGCTAACCAATGTTGTGCTGCAATTTAAAAGAAATGTTAGAATACCAGAAGGTACGAATAGAATATCAACCCACCTAGGCCTGAGCCATAGCCTCTCCAAGGGCTCTGACTCCAGCGACAACAACCGTCACGAACAGCAAACACATAATGTCCAATGTGTTGCCATGGAACGCTGCACTTGGTCAGTCTACTATTATTATTATGACCTCCATTGTAAAAAGCGTCAAAGTCATAATCATCATCAGGTCTTAAAGGGGTCGACACACACACACACACACATACAAATAACATATTTATGAACATGTCAAAGGCAAAGCAACTGCGCCGCTAAGTGGTTTGTTCGAGTACAAATACAAAAAAAGTTAAAAAGTTAAAAATCCCCAGGTTTACAACGGCGGCAGCAGAGTGAGTCACGGGCCACAGTGGAGCGAGAGAGACAGAGGTCCATCTGGCCTTCTACGCCCCCTCGGCGGTTCCCCCACGCTGGGGCCATCTCTCTGCTGCGGGGCCAGGGGCTCCAGCGCCTGGATGAATATGTGGCCGATTTGTGTGGAGAGGCTGCATCAGTGTACTGCTACTGCACTGCTGCTGCCTACCTACCTAGCTACCTAGCTACCTACAGATGGTGTCATGGTGGCGCCTAAAAATAGAAGCACAACAAAGTGAAAATGAGGTGGCACAGGTGCGTGGGTGGAAAAAAGTTGAGCGTGTGTGTGCACCTGTCCAGACAAAAACCTTCTCTCTCTCTCTCTCTCTCTCTCTCTCTCTCTCTCTCTCTTCTCTCTCTCTCCCAGGGAGGCACCACATGAGACTAACCTACAGGCTTTTCCTGCACTAATGACAAAATGGCTCCCCACAGAATTGTGTCTTGGTGATCATACGCACGGATAACATCTAGCAGGGCTGTTTTTGTGCATTTG
The DNA here is from genome assembly GCA_002895965.2 of Coryphaenoides rupestris. Lineage (NCBI taxonomy): Eukaryota > Metazoa > Chordata > Actinopteri > Gadiformes > Macrouridae > Coryphaenoides > Coryphaenoides rupestris. The sequence continues at coordinate 24,384 of PIJE02000890.1, read as the reverse complement.
TCATTTGTTCCACAACAACGAATGACGTCTACCGTTTTGACGGCACAGTTTCCTTTGCGTATCCATTGTATAACATTAATGATTCATGCACGAGGTGGACAAGTAGGGCAATAAGAAGCAGGGGGAGGCTGCTATTTTTAGTAGCGGCGGTAACTCTTAGATGGTTGATCGGGCGAGGGTTAAGCAGTCTTCGTGACGTTGGTGCTGTACAGTATCGCCGAAGGCACCCCTCCCCTCCTCCTCCTCCTCCTCCTCATCATCAGGAGATAACCGTAATCAACGAGGCGTTGCAATGGGACCACGTCTCCCTGACGCCCAGCCCAACTGTATGCTTCATGTGGAAATCATTAGACACACACACACACACAAACACACACACACGCGCGTACACAGCCGATACCGGCGTACATGTAGATTCTTCAGTGTTTGTTATGTGTGCCTCTCGGTCGACTTGTGGTGGAGCCAAGGTCAGTGTTTTCACTGTTTGTTGCCCGTGTGGAAGAAAAGGTGTACATGCATGCTGTATGTACAGACCAGGCCACGCCTCCAGTCCAGGTCATTCTGCAGTGGGGGTGATATTGACGTTTCCATTTTTTCGATTCGTTAAGTCCAGCTTATACAGTAGGTAATTCGCTTGGCTAGACAAGTCTTTTCTACAGCAGAAGCCTCAAGTTGCCTCATGTTTTTTACTTTACTGCAAATCCAGAACTGTATTCTCTGTGCTGTGTTTCGATTGTTAGTTTGTTTCGGGTATCACATCATGGTGAGGAAAAAAAACCCAACAAGACACCAATCAAAATGTTCAATATGTTCCAGAATTAACTACTACTACTACTACTACTGCAGTTAACTCAGGCGACCCAATTCAACAACACAGAGACGTGTGTATCTTGGGGGGGTCTGTTCCAGTCTGTCCGTGTGTCCGTGTGATTGGGTTTACCTGCCGTATTGTCAGAGTCGTTGTCGTGACACGACGCGGTTGAATGCGTGTCTTGCCTCGAGCACGTACGCTTGTCTGGCGTAATGAGCTCCTGACCATACCGCTCTTGCCGTGTGTGTGTGTGTGTGTGTGTGTGTGTGTGTGTGTGTGTGTGTGTGTGTGTCTGTTAGCCGCTTGATCTGTTATTCATGATTCGCTGCTCTAATTGATCTTTGTTTATCTGTTGTTGTGTTGTTGTTGTTATTATTATTACTCTTGTAAATGAATGCGGTTATTCAGCCGTGTTGGGTTTACTCCGTCGCAGGTTAAATGCATCATAACTTTGTGATTGTCAATGATCTAGCTAGTGTGGTCATTAACATAAAATAATCAACGAGAAGCGAGCGACTCCAGTGATGTATTGACGGTGACGCTCAGGACACAACCTGACGTCCTGGGAGAGACTTCTGTGTGCTTCTGTGAGACAATGCTCTTCCGCCCCCCGGTGGTTTAAATGTGGCACTGCTTCTCTTTCTCCAGAACAGGCCACCGGCGGTGCAGGGCTCCCCGCCGAATGGACAGCCCCCGCCCTGCATGAACCCTGCCCTGATGAGTGCTCCCTGGGTGAGAGAGAGTGTGGGGGAAAGGGGGTTGGTGTGGTGGGCATCTCCCATTGTCCTTGTCACGTTTGTTGTTGTTGTTGTTGTTGTTGTTGTTTGTTGCGCGGCATGCATCCACCCTCTTGTCTCTTCCACCTGACTATCGCCTGTTGTATGTCTGGTTTATGTGCTCTGTGTGATCTATGGGAGTCCATCATCTGAGCGTGATCGGACAATCGCAGCGTAAAAAGACCACAACTTACCCGTATCGACATTCTCAATGGACCCACTTTACGGACAAATGATCTATGAGCTTCGATGTACGGCCTTGTTGAACAGCTTTGTCACGGCTTCCGTCTACGTTGCTTTTCCTCGATTACACGCGTCTATTTCTGTGTTACGGGATAAAGAAATGTCACAGATCACAGTGCCACAATCACTTGTTTAAAACGCACAGCGCAATACTGTGTTGCCAGTCACTCTGGGCTGCATGTTCAGCAGTGCTTTCGTGTTTATTTCAGCTTTTCCGTGTACGTTATTCAAGCATGTTTCTTATTTGCACGTCCGGTGCCGCATGTGTCTATTCCCATGAGTAAAACACAGGGGAAACATTACCAGCAGCAGAACATCATTCATAAACACGTCCCACTAACATTGCACACTGAATTGAATTGAAACATTAAACGTTGCATTCATAACATTGAACATTTATCTTTGAATTGTCACGTTTAACATTTCATTGTAACATTTAACTTTGAATTGTAACATTTGACGTTGAATTGTAACATTGCACGCTGAATTGAATTGAAACATTGAACATTGCATGTGTAACATTTAACATTTACTTGTAACATTTAACATTGAATTATAACGTTGAACATTGAATTATTAGCATTGAACCTGATAACTTTGAAAACAGTAAAATTGAACATTCAAATTATTACATTTAACTTTAATTGTAACATTGAACATTGAACATTGAATCTATAAACATTGAACATTGAATTGTAACATTGAACAATTAACTGTAACATTGAAGATGACTGGGTTGTAACGGATCCCCCTCCAGTACCACTACCAGGACGAGGACTCACCGCCCCTGGACCAGGGGGGCTTTCCGCGGCTCACCGGTGAGGCCCGCGCCCCCGAGCTGGTGCACGTGTCGGAGAAGAACCTGTCGGAGATCGAGAACGTGCACGGCTACGTGTCTCACTCGCACATCTCGCCGCTCAAGGTCAGTCACCTCCGCCGCGTGACACACACACACACACACACACACAAATATACACACACCACACACACACAAACAAACACACACATGCCTTCTTTTGTAATTTCCCCAGAGGGACTCTCTGTTTTTTGGTTTTCTACTCACATTCCCCCTCAAGCCGTCAGTGTCTCTCCTCATCTCCCAGCCATGAGTGACTGCCTACCTGCCTGGCATCCTATCAATCCCCCCCGCCCCCTCCCCCCTCCCCCCCATCCTATCTATCTCTCTCACTCTCCCTCCCTCTCTCTCTCTCACTCTCTCTCGCTATCTCTCTCGCTCTCATTGTCAATCTCGCGGCCCTTTAACCTGCATAAACAGCCACATACATACATACATGCATAAAAAGTCCCTGAGTTTATCGCGGTATGGCATATGTCTACTGTTGTCAATATTCTGCATGTGCTGATTATGGATGGGTGCCTGCACACAGCGGTAAGCCGCAGTGTAAAGTCTAGCAGCATGAGGTGCGTTTTAGAAAATGTGATCAAGTGAACGGTTGCCGCGAGACCAAGCGGCCCACATAGCAATCTATCCGCGATGCCGCTGTGTTTATTGTAAGTATTAAATTGGCCCCTGTCTGTTTCCTGTTATTATTTTTTCATCTTGACCGGCTCTTATTTGGAACTGCCTCGTTGAATCCGCCCACTTTGACACTGTGTGGGGGTGGATAGTACCAAAGCACCTCTCTCTCTCTCTCTCTCTCTCTCTCTCTCTCTCTGTCTGTCGCTCTGTCTCTCTGTCTCTCTGTCTCTCTCTCTCTCTCTCTATCTCTCTGTCTCTCTCTCTGTCTCTCTCTCTGTCTCTCTCTCTCTGTCAGTCTTTCTGTCAGTCTTTCTGTCTCTCTCTCTCTCTCTCTCTCTTCTCTCTCTCTCTCTCTCTCTCTCTCTCTCTATCTCTCTCTCTCTCTCTCTCTCTCTCTCTCTCTCTCTGTGTCCTGGTCTTGGTTCATTGGAAGCCAGTGTGCTTCCTGAATGAGTGTCTAATGCTGTACAGCGTGTCCCTGGACTCCAGCTAGTTTGGTTAAAAATAGCCAGTTAGCATGTAAGTAAGCATATCATTGAACTGAAAGTGGCTGTTCTTTATGTTTTTAGTTACACTTGTATGGATTCGTGCCAGTAGAGGGCAGTGTTGATAACGATAGAGACATGCTTCTGTGGCTGTGGAGTATTTGAGGGTTCTACAGTGGTTCAGCAAGCATGTTTCCAGTTCCACCTTAATCGTATCTCGATCTTGGAACCGTCCTCCGGGGCTCAGGTCAAATTCCTCCACGCTAGACATTTGAACATATCACATTTCACCACTTTCATAGAATCTAGATCGACCGAAGTCAACCGGGTCGAAAATTAAATATAAAATGAATGGGTAAGACTATATTATGTTTCATCCAGGAGATAGACTACGTGAAGTTCTCTGTGGTGCGGGGAGCAGCAGAAGCTCTCTCTGGGTGCGTTGTAGGCACCGTCTCTCTGGAGTCCAGCTCCTCTGACTAGCTCTCATTACGCTGCATTCATATCACATCACCGGCCCCTTGATTCAATCAACGGGATTGGATCAAAGGATCTTTCCTGGCGACGGCGGACAGAGGAAAACAAAACT
>PIJE02000890.1:0-17500 GCA_002895965.2 Coryphaenoides rupestris | reverse complement strand
AATCAATGCACCACAGGTTAAACCAGCCATCAACACACACTTTAAGTGGTGTGTAGCAGGGTCAATTACCACAAATACATTTGATTTATAGATTACACCGTTTAAAATGTCGTCGTGAACACAGGAACAAAACATGATAGACACAATAATACACTAACACAAAAATACAGTTTGTATTTGGTGCTTGGTAGGTATGTCAGTTCAATTGTTTATTTGGTGTAGATGAGGTCACTGGTGTGTGCGTTTTGATATTAGTCTCCATGCATTGGAACGGAAATATGTGATATATGCGTGATATCAAGGATTGTGTTCATCAAATCAAATGTAAAAAGTTGCCAGACCACATTATACATTCATGCAGTCGTTTAACGAGGAAATCAAATTGGCTGCAGATTTTGGATGCAAAGAAGGTCGAATTAATCTGTGGGCCTCAGCCTCGTGGAGTCCATGCTGTAGATTCTAGCTTGTAGATTGTAGTGAGAGAGAGTATGTCTGTGTGTGAGAGTGAGAGAGTGAGTATGTCTGTGTGTGAGAGTGAGAGAGTGAGAGAGTGAGAGAGAGATTGACGAGCAACAATGTTTGATCCCCGCCTCCCAAAAAAGGTCCCCCGTAATTTCTCCCGCTAACTTCACCTCTGTCCCTTGAGTGTACTAATTAATGTGGAATGACTTTAAAATCAAACGCGACACGTTCTCCATCCTTCCCCCGTGCAGATCAGGGAAGGACGAATTTTAAAGTCCAATTTTAGACTCCTGCGTGATGATGACTTTACACTCACTACAGGATGCAGTGCATGTCATGCGTCTTGTGCCGAGGCTCATTACAGCCGTACCTCATTAGCACGCTGGTGCGCGCCAGAAGTGTAAATAATAGATAAGGCCCCCCAATGCAGTCAGTCATTCATTCCCCCTTTTGTCCATTTCTAAATGATGACATCACATTAGGGTGTGTTGAGTAGCGATCGCTCTTACGCTGCCTCTCATTCCCACTCTCGGTTCCCCTTCTGTGCGTTCGGGGCCCCCCGACTGCTTGTTGTTGCCACGGAGCCCTGATACAGTCTGCTGCAGGGGTGACCGCTATGTGTTCCATCACAGCGTCTCTGTAAATAATCACCGGCAAACAGTATGTCTTGTACAGTATAAATGATTGGGCGTCTTTGCACTTTCCCTTTTTTATTATTTAAAAAAAAGAGTATTTTATTTCCTTGTGGCCCGACCGTCCAATGTAGGTTTTGCGTAACCTGCATTCCCATCCCCCCGTATTTCATCTGCGTGATAGCAGAGGGTATAGGCCGATGATTCAAATAAAAAGCTCTGTGTCTCCTGGTAGGTGAGCTCAAGGACAAAATAACTTGTGAAGGTTATGACGCTGACGAACATGACGGCGATGAGGATGATGACGACGACGACGGTGATTTTATGTTGTGATTGTTCCGGGGTCTGTGCGCGACAGCAGAACAAGTCTCGAGCACCTCGTCTCATCGCTGGTGTACACTTCACATCCTCTTGGACTCGACTCCTGCTTCCGCACACACTCATAGACTTTATATTTTATAAGTGTGTACGAAACTTTTTAAAGTGTTTTTAACTTACCAAGCCTGAAATATGTAGGTAGACAGCACATCCATATCTATCTATCTATCTATCTATCTATCCCTCTCTCCATCTGTGGATGGTTAGAAAGATATTATGTATGCATGCTTTACTGCAGCTGTACAGCGGTGCAAATGAGGGAATCCATTGTTGAACTTGGCACAGGCCAGACATTACGGTAACACGGCGCAAGCTTCAGACATGATAGATGGCGGCGTGCGTGTTGTGTAAAGAAGCACGGAGGCATCGACGTGATTCATAGCCGTCCTTCAGACAAAGTCAGGCAAAGTGTGGAACGGCGCGCGCTCAGACAGATGGGAACGTAAACACGGGCGGCCATAGCTGACTGATCAGAATGTAATTTGGAAGTGGAAAGTGTGGCTACTTAGTTTTACTTAAGGTGTCCAGCTGCGATGTAAAGCGACTTCTAAAACGGCCTTTCAAGGTCACGCCCGTGCTCCTCTTAAAGATCTCTGAACAACAACATGTCTGTGCCCCTGGATTGGATTTGATTGTGTCCCTCAGTGTTACTAAATGGCTATTGGACGCAAGAATAGGTCATTTAGCGCAAGGACATTCTCCCACGCTAATGTGTTTGGTTAGAATCTCTGTGATGGTGAGTGGCTGAGTGTGTGTGTGTGTGTGTGTGTGTGTGTGTGTGTGTGTGTGTGTGTGTGTGTGTGTGTGTGTGTGTGTGTGTGTGTGTGTGTGTGTGTGTGTGTGTGTGTGTGTGTGTGTGTGTGTGTGTGAATGTCGTCTGTTGTGTTCATTGTATTCTATTATGAAACCAGAGTGAACAACACACAGACACACACACACACACACACACACACACACACACACACACACACACACACACACACACACACACGCTGATCCAACATCACGTCCATGCTTCTGATTCAAGTGTCAAGATAAAAAAAAACGTTATTGCCTATCAGATGGTGACAGAAAATTGTCTTCAGTTCGGGACTCACAACAACATAAAAGCATACAGTGACCATAAAAGACTCATATGAAAGGATGACACTAAAGCATTTGAATTCAATTACTGGTGATTGCATTCCGGGGCAGAGGGTCCCAGAGGGGGGTCACATGGGGGGGTCAAGTCTGACCGAAGGATGGAGGGGGCGGAGCCAGACACTGGAGTCTCGCTGGTCAGGCCCCACCCATGTAGTGCTTAGCTTGGTTTGGTTTCCAGCCTCGGGATTTTAAATGAAAAATGACTCTAATATACAGTGAAAGTAATTATAACAACAATGACCCCCCCCCCCCTCCTCCACACACACACTCACACACAGAACAAAAGTTGTGGTTTATAGCTCAGGGGAGGGGAGGGGGAGGGGGGGGGCCATGTTACAGATGAAGGGGTCTGACTCAGGGAAAGCACGATCGATCTTGAACCGCCGCGCTGTTTTATTGATCGCTCGGGCCTTTTCTGTGGTCGTACCAGCTCGTAAAAAATGCATATACATTATTTTTTTTTTCTCCGTCGGGGTGGGGGAGGGAGGGGGTTGGGGTGGGGGAGGGAGGGAGGGGTTTGGGTGGGGGGTGGTGCTTGGGGGGGGTGGGCGGTGTAATTACTTCTCTGTCAATCATACAGGTGAGTGATGAATAGCTGCTTAATCCGAGCCACAGAACGTGTTGGTGGGGAGCGGGGGAGTGGGGATGAGGGAGGAAGGAGGGAGGGGAGTGGGTGGGAGGAGGGAGGGTGGGGGGAAGGGGGGGGATCGGAGCGAGTGAGACAGGAAATGGGCTTCAATCCACTCCCAAGTGATCCCTTCTCTTGGCCCATCTCTCTCCCCCATCCCCCCCCCCCCCCCGTCTCTCTTTCTCTCTCTCTCTTGTTCACTTGAGGCAGCGAGGTGTCGCCACGCAGCCGCGACACCTCGTCGGACCAGACACGGATCACCCACCGCCCGCCTCCCACTCCCACGCCGTCCCTCATAAAACGTGTACGAGTGATTTCGCCTAATGACTCGCCGGTGGCGGCGGCGGCGGTGGGCGGCGGCAGTGGGGGGCCGGCGGCGGCGTCCGAGAGACAGCCGCTCGTTCCGGGCCCTCGCGCGGCACTTAAGACGCCCCGCGCTTCTTTAATTGGCTCCGCACTCGGACGCTGTAATTGCGTCTCTTCATGTTGTCATGCGTACCCGTGGCAGCCGGCGCGGCGAAACTGTGTTATGTGGGTTAATGGCTGCATATGAGGACATGCAAACACCCCCCCCCCCTGCCCACCCCACGTCCACAGTGTATACTCGCATACGGATATCACAGTCGCATTGACATAATCGCATCATGCCTTCCCCACGGTTTACTGGTGCACTGGTGTCTTATGAGAAGACTGGAAGTACCATTGGGCACCAGTATATCTGTGTTTAAAGCCAGCCGACCAGGGTACAGGTAGATGTTTGTTCAACCGGTTTATTGGCGTGTTGGCGAGATGTTGAGCGGTCGTTGCATGCAGACATGTCCGTGCTCTCTCCTTGATTCTAATCAGCCTGACTCGGGCCAGGTGAGGCTGCTTAAACCAGTCACCAACCACACACACTCCACAAATTACATCATTCATATTATTGTGTATCTCACTACTACATCTACAAGTCATAGATAAACGTATTCACTCTCGATTTTACATTTTCTCTGTGTGCATGGCTGGCCAGGGGCAAAAATAAATGGACAGTTGAACTTCGGTCCTTCAAAGTGATTCTTAGTATCTGGACCGAGCGGTGCTAAAATATGACAACGATTCCATTACTCTCCGCTCACTCCGTCCCCCCGTCGCTTCAGCTATCAAGAGGCCATTGCCAATCGAATTGAGGCTTTTTGAAATGGACAGGGAAAGACAGGGTAAAAAGTGAGGAGGATGGAATGTAAAGAGAGAGGAAGAGCGAGAGATGGTTTTTTTTAAACGTGTCGTTGCTTTTTAATGGTGAAATATGTCTCGTTGATATTGAGACGCCGTGTCTCTAGGCCATGGTGGTGTCTGTGGAACGAGCAAGGAGAGCGAGATCGCGGGCCATCGTTTTAGGGCTGCCTAGTCATTTGGTTGTTTATTCTGCTTCAAGGCTTAGGGTATTGGTGTTGTTTGGGAAATACAAAATATAGCATCGGTACTGTAGACCTCAGACACAGATTGCAGCGCTCACAAGAAGGAAACATTGTTATTAGTACGGTCATTTTTCGTGATTTAGCAGTGTGCTAAATCTTGTGCTGTACATTACATCGTTGTATATTTTATAACTTCAAATTGATTTATTTTTGGAGTCTTGAGAGTCCCGGAACTACAAGTCGTTCTTGGAAGTTGGTCTTCATCACGAAATAAAAACTATTCTTCATTGTTTGTCTGTTTAGATTTCTGAGGCATTCCAACCATGTTAACAAAAATGACTCCGGTCTGTGACAGTAGACCTGACCACACGCCTTTGCCCAGTGGCTTGGACTGGGCTTCTCTGACCGCCAGTACACAGCTAGAATGATTTAAACCAGTTTATTGGAGTGTTAGGAGTGCTAGTTGTTACAGCCAGGTTTTAAAGGCATGTCTGAGCTCTGTTCGCCAGTGTGCGTGACGACGGCTGGTTTATCCTGGGTACTTGATTACCCCAACGAACCACAGGCGTGCTGCCCAGAGTCTAATCAGACTCAAGGGCCAGGTGAGGCTGCTTAAAACCGGTCGCCAACCACACACACTCCACATTGTCTCATTAAGTACGTTGGCAGAGGAGGTTAAAATCTCCAAATGGAACAAGATCATTTTGGCATGTTCCTTATCATTATAATATACTGTATATATATATATATATATATACATTATACTCTGTGGACCTTATAGTTCAAATCCTGACATAAAATATGTATGGTGGAGTTGTAAAGTGTCTTCTTTTCACCTGACGACGAGATTAAATAGATTGAAGACACTTGTAGACCGGTCTACAAGGCTGTCAGCGGAACTGCCCCTACCTACCTCCAAACATTAGTCAGCTCCACTCAACAACTTCAGCTGGCTGACTGGTTCCACCTTCACTAAGAACCGGCAAACATTGCTCTGCCAAGTCCCAACTCTTCTCTGTTCTGGCAGTGATGTAATGAGCTCCCGGCTGACATCAGGACGTCAGAGTCACTCACCGGCTTCCACAGGACACTCAAGACCCACCTGTTCAGAGTTCACCTGGACTCTGCATTGCTTCCCCCCTTAACCCGAGTTGGAATTGCCTTCTTAGATGTTGATCTTAGATGTTGGTAATGCACTCAGAATGGCACTTCTTCTCTCACCCCAGCTATTATGCAGGCAACCTAGCAATTATAAAACGTGCTCTATAAACCTTGCAATTATGAATGCTTGAAACCTGTTCTATTCTCTTATCTTGATGTACCACCGCAATATATTGCTGTCTCTCTTGCGACAAATGTAATATGTAATGTAATCTGTAATGCTCTAAATATAAATGTAGATAACAGCCAGTGAACAAGTGAGCTGCCGTCAGTCACAGGTGCGCTAGCCAACACACTGTGTAGGAGCTGTGAGGTTGCATTAACACCCAAACACACACACATTTTCACAGCCGTTTGATTGCCCTCTCCAAAACGCAAACAAACAAACAAACAAACAAATAAAAAGCCAAGAAATCATCAACAGGGAATATTGTGTAAGTGGAAAAACATTGATTAAAATCCTCACATGCACACCATACACATTGTTGTGCATGATATAGTGCTGTATGTGCTGAATGTATAATTGGAATACATAGTTGTCAGAGGTTCAGCAAGCACAATTACAATGTGGTACAGTATTTACAAATCAAAATGACAATATTGATATAGATTCTAACCTTTTTTTGTAAGTTGCAAGGCTGGAAGTCTCGAGCATAACCAGCTTTTTAAAAAAGCCACTAAATAGAGACACTGAAGAGGAGAACAAGAAGGATGAGCGTCCCTAAATGGCTCACGCTAACAAGGCATTTCATGTTGACTTTTTAGCCCCTCCGGCGCTAATATGCAACGCATCCATTGAAAAAGTGACTGAAACAGTACCGAAAAACATAGGTAATTGCAATTGATGTTTGTGATTGGCCCCATGATTGGTCAAGTCGCTGTCCCCCTGTGGCTAGACTCAGCGGTTGGTGGCGGGTGGTACTGGCGTTGAATGGAACCCGCCGTTTAGAGTCTAAGCAGCTGGTTCCATTCAACCCCGTCTCAACTTTAGATGGGGGCTGGGCTGACGTACACCCACCAGATCCTCCCCTGCTGAATGAGTGCTGCGGACTGAACTGGTTAACGTCTAAAAACCCAGGTGGAGTCAGGCGGGTCCTGCTGCCAAAAACATCACCCTGCCACAGAACCAGTGTGTCGGAGCATTTGCACTCGGGCACGCGCTGGGACCCTCAGCAATGGATTCGCTGCTGGACGATTTTCGGCAATGAGGTCAATTTTGTCTGCCTTTTCATGGGTGCGCCGTCTTAAAATTGTTTCTGCTTCTTTCTTCTTTTGTTCTTTTTTTCCTCGCTCACTGATGGGAAATCCATCAGGAACATGAATTAAGTGTGGTGACGCCGACCGTCACAAGGGGTGAGAAGTGAGACGTATTGAACAGTTTGCTCCGCTGTTGCCAAAGTGCACATTTTCATAATAGGTCAGCCTTTCATGTGTTGGCTGTGTGCTCTGTAACTGGGGCAAGAAACCCAAAGCTTTTAAACAGAAACAGCTTTTATTAAGTCGTGCCTGGCCGAAGCGACTGGATCTGTCCAACGCAGCCGTCTAACATATGATTGATCCCCAATAGTAAAAGTATGTACTTTTTATTTCTGACAGTGAACACAGAGGTAGGATTCACGGCTGTGACAAATAGACCCACACATCCGTATAAAAATACTCAAATGAATTGCTGCGTATGATTATTAAAATAACTTTGCAGATAATGTGACATCAAAGATCATTTCGTCACAGATTATTTTAAAATCGAATTTTCTGTACAAAATATACCTGTGGCTTTGGGTGTCTTGTGCGCATTAGCCACATAACTTTCATCTGTGTCATTGACTTCATTAAAAAAGTGTTGTTTGATTGTACATTGTAATATCTCAAGCCCCGCGCCCAGACTGATCTATGATCGCGTGGAGCTAATTCAAGAAGCATAACCACACATACTAATACGATTAGAAGACATTCATCAAATCTTTTTTCCCCCAAGAGCAAGTGAAGTTCTTTGGAAAATGTTAAGATATTGCGGCGATATATTATCCATCGCGTCACCAGACGCAGCCGTACGATACGTCCGTTCTGTTCGCGACGCATGGATTTGTCGGTTGATTTGTGGACGGACACGACGCCGGGGTCACAATGACTTATAGTTTGGCTCAAGCTTCCGCAACGCTATCCGAAATAACGGGTCGGATCTGAATACCAGGGTATTGGCAATGTTGTTGGCAAGGAATAAGGTCAAATGGAAATGTACCTTTGATTTTCCCAGTTTGCCCTATGTCCACGGGCTGGATAATGGCCGATGAACGGTGAACATTTTGTCCACAAAGGTCATATCCTCCCGACTAAGTGGAGCGGGTTATGCACCGAGACGCTCCGCGGGGGTTGGAGATGAGATGATGGAGACGGTAGAATCTGCACTCGTTGTCTGGTGGGCGGTGGGCGGTGGGGGTGGGCGGTGGGCTGCCTGCATGCATGGATGCAAGTCTGCGTAATTTTTTTTTCCGAGACCACCACTCGCTTCCTGTTGTGTGACTCAGCATCTCCTCCCATCCGAACCCCCAGAACACCCCCATGGCAACTCCCCACCACACCACACACACACACACACACACACACACACACACACACACGCACGCACAACCCAGTTAATTTATGGAGTAGGTTCATGACACACTTCTCTGTTTGACTAGGAAGTACAACCGTCTGAAAGATGCACTCCGGAAAGCATAATCATGCATATATTTGCTTTAACTGCCGTCAGACTGTCTTAAAGATCTCTCAATAACAACATGTCTGTGCCCCTGGATTGGATTTGATTGTGTCCCTCAGTGTTACTAAATGGCTATTGGACGCAAGAATAGGTCATTTAGCGCAAGGACATTCTCCCACGCTAATGTGTTTGGTTAGAAGTACCATTGGGCACCAGTATATCTGTGTTTAAAGCCAGCCGACCAGGGTACAGGTAGATGTTTGTTCAACCGGTTTATTGGAGTGTTGGTGAGATGTTGAGCGGTCGTGGCATGCAGACATGTCCGTGCTCTCTCCTTGATTCTAATCAGCCTGACTCGGGCCAGGTGAGGCTGCTTAAACCAGTCACCAACCACACACACTCCACAAATTACATCATTCATATTATTGTGTATCTCACTACTACATCTACAAGTCATAGGCAAATAAACGTATTCACTCTCGATTTTACATTTTCTCTGTGTGCATGGCTGGCCAGGGGCAAAAATAAATGGACAGTTGAACTTCGGTCCTTCAAAGTGATTCTTAGTATCTGGACCGAGCGGTGCTAAAATATGACAACGATTCCATTACTCTCCGCTCACTCCGTCCCCCCGTCGCTTCAGCTATCAAGAGGCCATTCCAATCGAATTGAGGCTTTTGAAATGGACAGGGAAAGACGGGGTAAAAAGTGAGGAGGATGGAATGTAAAGAGAGAGGAAGAGCGAGAGATGTTTTTTTTTAACGTGTCGTTGCTTTTTATGGTGAAATATGTCTCGTTGATGTTGAGACGCCGTGTCTCTAGGCCATGGTGGTGTCTGTGGAACGAGCAAGGAGAGCGAGATCGCGGGCCATCGTTTTAGGGCTGCCTAGTCATTTGGTTGTTTATTCTGCTTCAAGGCTTAGGGTATTGGTGTTGTTTGGGAAAATACAAAATATAGCATCGGTACTGTAGACCTCAGACACAGATTGCAGCGCTCACAAGAAGGAAACATTGTTATTAGTACGGTCATTTTTCGTGATTTAGCAGTGTGCTAAATCTTGTGCTGTACATTACATCGTTGTATATTCTATACTTCAAATTGATTTATTTTGGAGTCTTGAGAGTCCGGAACTACAAGTTGTTCTTGGAAGTTGGTCTTCATAACGAAATATAAAAACTATTCTTCATTGTTTGTCTGTTTAGATTTCTGAGGCATTCCAACCATGTTAACAAAAATGACTCCGGTCTGTGACAGTAGACCCGACCACACACCTTTGCCCAGTGGCTTGACTGGGCTTCTCTGACCACCAGTACACAGGTCGATGATTTAAACCAGTTTATTGGAGTGTTAGGAGTGCTAGTTGTTACAGCCAGGTTTTAAAGGCATGTCTGAGCTCTCTTCCGCAGTGTGCGTGATGACGGCTGGTTTATCCTGGGTACCTTGATTACCCCAAAGAACCACAGGCGTGCTGCCCCAGAGTCTAATCAGACTCAGGGCCAGGTGAGGCTGCTTAAACCGGTCGCCAACCACACACACTCCACATTGTCTCATTAAGTACGTTGGCAGAGGAGGTTAAAATCTCCAAATGGCCCTTTATCATTATAATATACTGTATATATATATATATATATATATATATATATATATACATTATACTCTGTGGACCTTAGAGTTCAAATCCTGACATAAAATATGTATGGTGGAGTTGTAAAGTGTCTTCTTTTCACCTGACGACGAGATTAAATAGATTGAAGACACTTGTAGACCGGTCTACAAGGCTGTCAGCGGAACTGCCCCTACCTACCTCCAAACATTAGTCAGCTCCACTCAACAACTTCAGCTGGCTGACTGGTTCCACCTTCACTAAGAACAGGCAAACATTGCTCTGCCAAGTCCCAACTCTTCTCTGTTCTGGCAGTGATGTAATGAGCTCCCGGCTGACATCAGGACCGGCTTCCACAAGACACTCAAGACCCACCTGTTCAGAGTTCACCTGGACTCTGCATTGCTTCCCCCCTTAACCCGAGTTGGAATTGCCTTCCCTCTCCTAACCCTAGCACTAACTTGCGTGTTTGTACGTCTTGGTACTAATTAATAGTAATTAGCATTGTTTAGCATATTGTATGATCTTAGATGTTGGTAATGCACTCAGAATGGCACTTCTTCTCTCATCCCAGCTATTATGCAGGCAACCTAGCAATTATGAAACGTGCTCTATAAACCTTGCAATTATGAATGCTTGAAACCTGTTCTATTCTCTTATCTTGATGTACCACCGCAATATATCGCTGTCTCTCTTGCGACAAATGTAATATGTAATGTAATCTGTAATGCTCTAAATATAAATGTAGATAACAGCCAGTGAACAAGTGAGCTGCCGTCAGTCACAGGTGCGCTAGCCAACACACTGTGTAGGAGCTGTGAGGTTGTATTCACACCAAACACACACACATTTCACACCGTTTGATTGCCCTCTCCAAAACGCAAACAAACAAACAAATAAAAACCAAGAAATCATCACAGGGAATATTGTGTAAGTGGAAAAACATTGATTAAAATACTCACATGCACACCATACACATTGTTGTGCATGATATAGTGCTGTATGTGCTGAATGTATAATTGGAATACATAGTTCTCAACTGCAAGTGTCAGAGGTTCAGCAAGCACAATTACAATGTGGTACAGTATTTACAAATCAAAACATGACAATATTGATATAGATTCTAACCTTTTCTTGTAAGTGTATTGCGGCAAGGCTGGAAGTCTCGAGCATAACCCAGCTTTTTAAGAAGCTCCTAAATAGAGACACTGAAGAGGAGAACAAGAGGATGAGCGTCCCTAAATGGCTCACGCTAACAAAGGCATTTCATGTTCGACTTTTTAGCCCCTCCAGCGCTAATATGCAACGCATCCATTGAAAAAGTGACTAAAACGGTGCCGAAAACACATAGGTAATTGCAATTGATGTTTGTGATTGGCCCCATGATTGGTCAAGTCGCTGTCCCCCGTGGCTAGACTTCAGCGGTTGGTGGCGGGTGGTACTGGCGTTGAATGGAACCCGCCGTTTAGAGTCTAAGCAGCTGGTTCCATTCAACCCCCGTCTCAACTTTAGATGGGGGCTGGGCTGACGTACACCCACCAGATCCTCCCCTGCTGATGAGTGCTGCGGACTGAACTGGTTAACGTCTAAAACCCCAGGTGGAGTCAGGCGGGTCCTGCTGCCAAAAACATCACCCTGCCACAGAACCAGTGTGTCGGAGCATTTGCACTCGGGCACGCGCTGGGACCCTCAGCAATGGATTCGCTGCTGGACGATTTTCGGCAATGAGGTCAATTTTGTCTGCCTTTTCATGGGTGCGCCGTCTTAAAATTGTTTCTGCTTCTTTCTTCTTTTGTTCTTTTTTTCCTCGCTCACTGATGGGAAATCCATCAGGAACATGAATTAAGTGTGGTGACGCCGACCGTCACAAGGGGTGAGAAGTGAGACGTATTGAACAGTTTGCTCCGCTGTTGCCAAAGTGCACATTTTCATAATAGGTCAGCCTTTCATGTGTTGGCTGTGTGCTCTGTAACTGGGGCAAGAAACCCAAAGCTTTTAAACAGAAACAGCTTTTATTAAGTCGTGCCTGGCCGAAGCGACTGGATCTGTCCAACGCAGCCGTCTAACATATGATTGATCCCCAATAGTAAAAGTATGTACTTTTTATTTCTGACAGTGAACACAGAGGTAGGATTCACGGCTGTGACAAATAGACCCACACATCCGTATAAAAATACTCAAATGAATTGCTGCGTATGATTATTAAAATAACTTTGCAGATAATGTGACATCAAAGATCATTTCATCACAGATTATTTTAAAATCGAATTTTCTGTACAAAATATACCTGTGGCTTTGGGTGTCTTGTGCGCATTAGCCACATAACTTTCATCTGTGTCATTGACTTCATTAAAAAAGTGTTGTTTGATTGTACATTGTAATATCTCAAGCCCCGCGCCCAGACTGATCTATGATCGCGTGGAGCTAATTCAAGAAGCATAACCACACATACTAATGCGATTAGAAGACATTCATCAAATCTTTTTTCCCCCAAGAGCAAGTGAAGTTCTTTGGAAAATGTTAAGATATTGCGGCGATATATTATCCATCACGTCACCAGACGCAGCCGTACGATACGTCCGTTCTGTTCACGACGCATGGATTTGTCGGTTGATTTGTGGACGGACACGACGCCGGGGTCACAATGACTTATAGTTTGGCTCACGCTTCCGCAACGCTATCCGAAATAACGGGTCGGATCTGAATACCAGGGTATTGGCAATGTGGCACAAGGAATAAGGTCAAATGGAAATGTACCTTTGATTTTCCCAGTTTGCCCTATGTCCACGGGCTGGATAATGGCCGATGAACGGCGAACATTTTGTCCACAAAGGTCATATCCTCCCGACTAAGTGGAGCGGGTTATGCACCGAGACGCTCCGCGGGGGTTGGAGATGAGATGATGGAGACGGTAGAATCTGCACTCATTGTCTGGTGGGCGGTGGGTGGTGGGGGTGGGCGGTGGGCTGCCTGCATGCATGGATGCAAGTCTGCGTAATTTTTTTTTCCGAGACCACCACTCGCTTCCTGTTGTGTGACTCAGCATCTCCTCCCATCCGAACCCCCAGAACACCCCCATGGCAACTCCCCACCCACACACACACACACACACACACACACACACGCACGCACAACCCAGTTAATTTATGGAGTAGGTTCATGACACACTTCTCTGTTTGACTAGGAAGTACAACCGTCTGAAAGATGCACTCCGGAAAGCATAATCATGCATATATTTGCTTTAACTGCCGTCAGACTGTCCAAATGTTATTCATGCGGCGATGCATTAAGAAACATCGCGTCTGTATAACTAACCCGCTCATCAGATGCCCACGTGCCGCGCGACGCGACACTAACCCCGGGAACCTGCGATGATGTTGACTTTGCCGTTAGATTTCCTGCAAAGCAAATGAGCATATCGTGGCAATGTCTTTGTTTTTACGCCGTGCGCTTGGTGATGAAAAAACAAACAATGTCTCTAATCCGTGTGCTGGGGGGACATTTTAATATTCAAATGAGGGTTAAGATGGCGGGGTGGGAGGGGGGGGGCGGGGCATTTATGGTATATTTCCTTCAGCACTCAAGGAAATTATTTCGCCTGTCCTTTTGACATTGTCCGAAACAAGGGAACCTGGATCAATCCTCCCGCGCTCCTCATCCCCCAGTAGCAGCAGCAGCAGCAGCAGCAGCAGCAATACCCCACAGTGCTCCCCCCCGTTAAAAGGAGGGAATATCTGCGAGTCAATGCCAAGACTAAAATGATTATTGCGGACGCACGACGCTCGCGACGTGTCACGCATGCAAACAACTACGAGAACACCCCCCCCCCCCGCCCACCCCCCCGCCCCAAACTCCCCTGGCATTTGTTGGCTCAAAATAAATGCATTTTCCCCTAAATCAACCGTGTAAGTATGCCGGTGGAGGTTGTCGACGAGCAAAGGAAGATAACGGTTTTGCTTTTCCGGTAAGTATTTTCGTGCTTCGCGATGTGTAGCACCACATTGTTATATTATTATTTGCTCGGCAGCTTTGACGTGATTTTTTCTTTCGTGAACGGTGCAATAAGTCATCGAGAAGTGAATAAATAAACACGTGTATATGCAAAAAATGTATACATATTAATATTAGTACGTTTGTTTTGAAGATGTGAACTTGCGTTACATTCGTCACCATACAACATGTGTTGTAGGGTGTATGGTGATTAAATTGCTTTCTGTAAAGCAAAGTAAGCTGCCTGGCCCATCAGCATTATGAGAGACTTTGAGAAACAACATATTATTTTTGCATATAAATGGGATTTGACAGGCTGCACCTTTAATGAAGCTGAGCAAACACCTGGAGTTATCCTGGATTAGTTTCAACTTTCAGTGCGCTCGATTTCACTCGATTTACGTCTATTCTCGCCGTGACCATACGCACATCTGCCACCAGTGTGTTTATGTTTATGTGGTTTCCCTGGCGACTGTCTCCGTTGTTTATCAGGGAGCAGGAAATGTGGAGGTGTGTTGACCTCCACCTCAAGGCCGACGGTGGCAGTGCCGTCCAGGCCCACTGTCCCTCCTCACCACACGCACACACACACACACACACACAAAGCAGACCTGTCTGTGAGTGTCTTGTGTGTGTGTGTGTGTGTGTGTGTGTGTGTGTGTGTTCACACATGACCCTGAGGAAAACAAGGTCCCTAAACCACAGATGGCCCTGGCTTCCTTCAGCCCGTACCTGACAGCCAACACACACACACACAGACACAGACACACACACACATACACACCTCCACCCACTTTTCACACCCATGCCCCGCCCCCTGGAGGGAGGAGCTAACCTTGGCCGGCTAAGATCTGAGAAACATTCGTAGAATTCTTAAGACAAGAGTCCCCCCCTGGCTGCCAGACTGCGCAGCATTAACATCCAGTAAACAGCATGTGGATGTTGACTGCCTCTGAGACTTTACTAGCTGTGTGTGTGTCTCATAAAAACAACAACAACAACAACAAAAATCGCAGTGCAGAATGCACATATATTGCCGTGGTCCAGTGACTTTGATCTCGGTAAACAAAATATATTTAAATTGTGCGACCAGTGTATGGGGGTCTCTCTCTCTCTCTCTCTCTCTCTCTCTCTCTCTCTCTCTCTCTCTCTCTTCTCTCTCTCTCTCTCTTCTCTCTCTCTCTCTCTCTCTCTCTCTCTTTCTTGCTCTCGCTCTCTCATTCTTTCCCAGTCTCTCGCTCTCTTTCTCTGTCTCTGTCTCTCTCCATCTCTCTCTTGTTCTTGTTCTCTCTCTCTCTCTCTCTCTCTCCTTCTCTCTCTCTCTCTCTCTCTCTCTCTCTCTCTCTCTCTCTCTCATTCTTTCCCAGTCTCTCGCTCTCTTTCTCTGTCTCTGTCTCTCTCCATCTCTCTCTTGTTCTTGTTCTCTGTCTGACTCTCTCTCTCTCTCTCTCCTTCTCTCTCTCTTTCCCTCTTCCTCTCTCTCCCTCTCTCTCTCATTCTTTCCCAGTCTCTCGCTCTCTTTCTCTGTCTCTCTGTCTCTCTCCATCTCTCTCTTGTTCTTGTTCTCTGTCTCTCTCTCTCTCTCTCTCTCTCTCTCTCTCTCTCTCTCTCTCTCTCATTCTTTCTCAGTCTCTCGCTCTCTTTCGGTCTCTCTCGCTGTCTCTCTCCATCTCTCTCTTGTTCTTGTTCTCTCTCTCCCTCTCTCCCCTCTCTCCCCTCTCTCTCTCTCTCTCTCTCTCTCCTTTCTCTCTCTCTCTCTCTCTCTCTCTCTCTCTCCCTCTCTCTCTCTCTCTCTCTCTCTCTCTCTCTCTCTCTCTCTCTCTCTCTCTCTCTATCTGTATCTGGTGCAGAGCCCTGATAGCTTGCGTGTGTGTGTGTGTGTATGCGTGCGTGTGTGTGTGCAGTGATGCTCTCAGATCGGCTACCTATAGGCTTGCTGTTCTTCCACTGAGCTCTGGTCACACACACCCACACAGCACACACACACACACACACACACACACACACACACACACACACACACACACACACACACACAGTGTTTTGGCGACTTGGCACCGTGAAGAGCGTTGGGCATTTTGGAGGCAGGAGGAGGAGGAAGAGGAGGAGGGCATGTTGAATGGAAGCCAAGGGGCAAAATGATGGGTGTCTGCTTTTCTGATTGCACAGACAGAATAGGAAGGGGGGGGGATAGAGGGAGAGGGGAAACACAATAGATGGAGAGAGAGAGAGAGAGAGAGAGAGAGAGAATATAGCGACGGTGTGCCAAAGAAGAGTTGGGAGGTGCAATGCGAGGGGGGGGGGGGGGCATTAATGCTATTTAAACGGCTGTGGACGTGATAACATGCACAGAGCTGCCCCCCCATCGACCACCCCCGGCCCCCCCCACCTCACCCCCCGCTGAGCTGTCCCTGACC
This sequence comes from Coryphaenoides rupestris, assembly GCA_002895965.2. Taxonomy (NCBI): domain Eukaryota; kingdom Metazoa; phylum Chordata; class Actinopteri; order Gadiformes; family Macrouridae; genus Coryphaenoides; species Coryphaenoides rupestris. The sequence continues at coordinate 990 of PIJE02000890.1, read as the reverse complement.
CTGTCAGCTTTAGCACTCTGTTATTGTGTGATTTCACCGCATCTCTCTATCTTCAGAGATCTGACAGGTATTTAAACCCTGCCTCCCCTCCCTCCCTCTCTCCCTCCTCCCTCCTCCCTCCCATCCTCCTCCCCTCCCTCCCTCCCCGCCGACAGCTTGTCAGCGGGCGCTTTGATTGGTGCCCAGGATGCCGTTCCCACGTGGAGTCGAGAAAGGGACCCTCCTCCCTCTCGCTCTCTCCCTCTCTCTCTCTCTCTCTCTCTCTCTCTCTCTCTCTCTCTCTCTCTCTCCCGTTCTCTCCCTCGCTCTCTCGTGCTTTCTTCCCCTCGCTGTGGCTGAGAGATCAGCCTCCGTGACGCTCTGTCTCTCTCTCTCTCACGCGCTCTGTCTTTTACCCCTTTCTGACTGTCGCCGTCCTACTCTCTCCTCCGCCTCCTCCTCTCCTCCGCCTCCTCTCCTCCTCCTCCTCCTCCGTCACTCTCGGGGGGGCCGGGGGGTTGCGTGTGGACACCGGCGACGGTACGATTGCCCCCCCGGAGGAGAGAGTCTGGATCATGGGCAGCCGGAGCTCAGAGCCTTGATTTATTGCTCTTTTTTTTATTTCTTTTTTTTCTTCACTGACGGGGGTCCGTCACTGCAGAGAGGCAGACGGACATTCCCCCCCCTGCCCCCCCCCCACCCCCCCCCCCCACCCCCCCCCCCCCACCTGTCCTCCTCGCCGCCTCACCTGTCGCTATGTTTGCCTCTATTTGGTACGCCAAGAAGATCGGGAGACGGCTCGTGCAGAACAGCCGGCGAGCCAAGATGCTGAGGGAGAAGGTAGGAGTGTGTTTTGCGCTTCCTCCCCCCCCCCGCCGCGGGTTGGGTGACATGCACACACACACACACACACACATGCTCCTCACGCACACGCACACACACACACATGCTACACACAAGAGTGACGGTGTTGTTAAGCGGCGCGTGGTTGCGGTTGTTTTCTGCTCTTTT
>PIJE02000889.1:208372-212204 GCA_002895965.2 Coryphaenoides rupestris | reverse complement strand
GGAACACGGCTTGTTCTCACGGCAAACCGGGACTGCCACGGGCGAGCCGGCACAAACGCGGCGGGGGCTCCGGCGGGGAGACGGTCACAGAATCCAAACCCCATCACACTGGATGAGAGGGCAGGAGACGAGGGGGGGAGGAGGATGGGTGGGAGGCGGAGGGGCAACAGAGTCGGAGGGAGGAGGAGGAGGAGGGAGAGGGAGAGGGAGGAAGGAGTTCAACAGAGAGTTGAGGGAAAGGATAGAGGAGTTGAGGAGAAAGGAGCGGAACAATTCAGAAAGCAGCGAATCTTGTGACCAAATATTAGACAGAAGAAGTAAAAGGAAGAACATATTTACATTGCTGAAAAAAAATAGAGGAAGGGAGGGGGGGAAAGCGTATCAGAGGAGGACTAAATAAAGTTTTTGTCGAGTACAATGATAAAGTTAATAAAGAAGTGACGAGAGAAATGTGACGAGGAGGAAGGTAAGAAGAGGAAAGGGGAAGAAAAGAGAGGAGAGGAGCAGGAGAGAAGAGAAGAGGAGAAGGAAAGGAGAGAGGAGAAAAAGAGAGAGAAAGAGAAAGAAAAAGCTAGAAAAGAGGAGAAGGGAGAGAAAGAGGAGAAGAGAAAGACGGAGAAGAGAGAGGGAAAGAGGAAAGGAAGGGGGAGAGGAAGTAGGGAGGACAAAAAAAGACGAAAGAGAGGGAAAGACAAAGAAGAAAGAAAATAAGGAGGAAGACGGAAAGGCCGTACAGGAACGAGCAAATTGAGAAAAAGAAGGAAAAAGTAAGGAAGAAAGAGAAAAACAAAAGAAGGAACGTAGTGCTGATGAAGGTGAGCCTGAGGAATAGTAGTTGTTGACACGGAGCCGCGATGAGAGTGTGTTTGGAAATAGAGAGAGTTAGAGAGTTGATTGATGTGTGTTTGATGGTGGGAGAAGTGTGCTGTGTGTGATTGAGTGAGAGTGCTCTTTGTTCTGTGTGTATGAAACAAGTGTGTTGTTCTGTTGGTGATGAGAGTGTGTTTGATGTGACCGGAGAGTGTAGTGTTTGATGGAGAGGAGTGTGTGGTGTGGTGATTGCAGAGGCTGTTGTATGGATGAGAGTGTGGCGTGTGTGCAGAGATGTTTGTTGTGTGCATGAGAGTGTTGTGTGGTTGTGGATGGAGAGTGTGTTTGTGATGAGAGTTGTGTGTCGTGTGATGACGAGTGTGTGTGTGAGTGAGAGTGTGTGTGTGATGAGAGGGATGTGCGTGTGTGACGGCGAGAGAGAGTAGTGTGTGTGTTTGAATTGAGAGCTGTTGTGTGTTTGCCTGAGATTGTGTGTTCTTTGTGTGGTGTGACGAGAGTGTGTGTTCGGTGATGGACGGTTGTGTTGTGATTGAGAGCGTTCTGGTGTGTGATCGGCTAGGCAAAGAGACGGGCGTGTAGGTGGTGGTGTGGGGTGGAGAGGATGATGGCCTGCCAGACGATCAAAACTGAAATGGTAAATGGGTCTGTCTCTTAAAGCAACGCTAGTAGCCGCCTTATGAAAGGATGAATGGAATCCATGCCTGAGCTGTGGGTGTGTTGTGGGGGGTGGGACGCGGAGAGAGATGATACCAACATTGTATTTCAGCCCATTTCTCGGACCACGGATCGATGGCGGGGGCAATCCTGTCTGTTTAATGGCCAGAGCGATATTGCCAGCCACACAATATTGTGACACGCGCCATTTGCCAGCTTGCCGGGTGGCTCCGTCTGACTGGCGTCCCTGCACTTTATCGTCCATCTGTCTCGGGGTGCGGACTCAAGGGCCTCGGGGGGCCCCTGGCTCAGGTTGGGACAATTAACAATGTTGTCCTCAAAATACGTAACGCTCAACATAAAACGTTAAACTGAGGATTATGACTCATTCAACCTTTATATGAAACAAACGTTGTTGAGGCGTCTGTCTCTCTCCCCTCGCTCTCTCTCTCTCCTCGCTCTCTCCCTCCTCTTCTCTCTACTGCCTCTCTCTCTCTCTGCCCCTCATCTCCTCTCTCTCCTCAGCTCTCTGCCTCTCTCTCTGCCCTCTCTCTTCTCCTCTCTCTCTCCCCTCGCTCTCTCTCTCCTCCTCGCTCTCCTGCCCTCTCTCTCTCTCTCTCCCTGCCTCTCTCTCTCCTCTTCCCTCCTCGCTCTCTCTCTCTCTCTCCTCTACTCTCTCTCCTCTCTCTCTCTCTCTCTCTCTGCCCTCTCTCTTCTCTCCTCCCTTTGTCTCTCTGCCTCTCCTCCTCCCTGCCCCCTTCCTTCTCTCTCTCTTCCTCTCTCTCTCTCTCTCTCTGCCTCTCTCTCGCTCTGCCTCTCCTCCTCTCTCTCCTTCTCTCTCTCTCCCACCTCCTCCTTCACTCTCTCTTGGCCTCTCTCTCTCTCCCCTCGCTCTCTCTCTCTCCTCCGCTCTCTCTCTCTCTGCCTCTCCCTCCCTTACTTCTCTCTCTCCCAACACTGCCTCTTCTTTTTTTTATCTCCTCTCTTCCTGCACTGGTATAATTATTTTTGTCCATGGGCACAGCCATGTGACATTTTCTGTGAGCCAATCACGTCTCCCCCGGGGCAAGAGAACTGTTCCGCCCCGCTGTGGAATTAGGACAGTTCAAATGGAAGAAGAACTCAGTCTGTCTTGTAGTGGGAAAAAAAAGGGAAAGTTTTTAAAAATGGAAAACTACTTCCACTGCTGAGGCTGCTCTGCTGCTGCTGCCTGCGGCTGGCTGCTGCTGCTGCGGCTTGTGGCTCGCGCTGGCAGTGGCTCTGTAGAAAGCATGACAGGGATGAAGGGGAATGCGGAAATGCAGCAGAAGAAACACATTAAACTTGTAAATTACATAATGCATAATAAACAACAACAGATTTGGGCACAATGGCATTCTCTTCCACCACACAAATAGCACTGAATCTGAACCGGATGGCGTTCATGTGCTGTGTTTAATGTTTTTCTCATTTTGCGGTTTTTTGCAAAGATTTGTCAGCGTTCTGGGTAATGTAATAAAATTGCCTGAGCTAGATCACTTTTTTCCCCCCCCCCCCCCCCCCCCCACCCCCCCCCCCCCACAACCCTTAGAAAGGAGACGATCTGACGCCGGTAAAACTAGCCTGCTTTAGCTCACCAGCCTGACAACACAGCACAGCCAAACCATTTTCAGGCGGCGTTATCGGTAAAAATACCGGATGAAACCAAGAATCCGTATAATACACATTCAACGAACCCCAAATCACCAGTCAAGTGAATCATCTGCAGCCCACCCTTTCTTCCGAAACACACAAACACACAACACCCGCGAAACCTTTCATGCTTTTAACAAATGATTCGAACAAAGCACAAAAGGAGACAGATCGCATAGTCGAGACTGTCACAACAATACACTATCATGTTAATTCTAACAGCAAGGCCGAGACACGTGCCGCACAACCCCCAGCGCCAATGATTTAGCGTTCATCGCCTAAACCGGAAACTCGTCGTCGCGACCCACAAGTGGACATCACAAGTGGGAGTGTCCGCCCCAAATGTATGATGACTAAATCGGTCTGACGAGCCTACCCATTTGGACTGTACCGATGGTAGGCTTATCTGTCCGTCCAGTGCATCTGGTAAGATGACAGCTCCCTCTGAGGAATTGTTCACCAAATGACAATTTTAAATCACGTGAAACATATTTGGCCTGAATGGCTAATCCACGCTCACACCTTGGTATACCAATAGAACCCTTTATATTTCCATTCACCTTACATACAGGCAGTACGGAAAACCAAATGCCATATTAGTGTGCGTGTATGTCTGTAGATATGTGTGGTGTGTGTTGTGTTGTGTGTGTTGATTGGCGGTGTGGTGTTGTGTGTG
>PIJE02000889.1:195872-200872 GCA_002895965.2 Coryphaenoides rupestris | reverse complement strand
TGAGGCTTGTACTGCGTGTGCGTGTGTGTGTGTGTGCGTGTGCGCGTGTGCGTGTGTGCGTGTGCGCGTGTGTGTGTATGGTTTTCTCTCGCTTGAAGAAATAAGCTGGAGTGCTTGGGTCAGCAGAATGTTTCCTTAAAATAATTTGATGAGTACGGTGGGGGTACGGCTAAATTAAGAAATTACGACTATAGCGAGGAAGATGGCTTCGAGACATGAGGCATGAGGGATTCAAACAGAAAACGCTTAGCATGCGATAGTGTGTGTGTGTGTGTGTGTGTGTGTTGTGGGGGGGGTGTGTGTGTGTGTACCTGCTAGTACCTCTGTGTGTGTTTGTATGTGTGTGTGTTTGTGTGTACTTATGTGTGCCTTGGTTTTTGTGTGCGTGTGTGTGTGTGTGTGTGTGCGTGTGCGCGTGTGTGTGTGTGTGTGTGTGTGTGCGTGTTTGTGCACTTGTGCATGTGCGCATGCATGTTTGCTTGAGCATGTGTGTGTGTACATGTGTGTGTGCATCCGTGTGTGTTTGCATGCATGCCCATGTGCCTGTGTGTGTGTGTGTGTGTGTGTGTGGTGTGTGTGTGTGTGTGTGTGTGTGTGTGTGTGTGTGTGCGTGTGTGTGCATTTGTTGAAAGGATTACATGTAGTACATGTTTTGCAAGCTTGTATTGCAATTTGTATTGGTAATCATTCTCGGCAGCATTGGAATTGATTCCCAAACGAATATAATTCAACAGATAACCCGTATGGATTCCACTGTGCTTACCTCATCCATGCATTCGCTAAATGTTGTCTAATCAGTCACATATCTTTCCTACCTTGTGGCAATTTACCACCCAGGAGCACATTTGGGTCAATCTCAAAATTCAATACAACCATTTTGTGGTTCGCGACCCAAATAAATATTTTGTCGCTAACTCATATGTCAGTATGACAAATAAGGAATAACTCCATAAATGCTTGTTACACAAACTATTATTTGCACAGCCATGCACCTACAGTATACTCTCTCACACGCGTCTTACACACCAACAGCCACCTGCCGTTGCATTGCAAGTACATTTGAAGAATGAGACAATAGTACATTGCTGAAGCGCTCATGATTGCTAGGTTGACCCCTTGCTGGTAAACAGCAAGTTTTTTGATAAAAAGACTGAGAGTTGATAATAATAGGCTTGAGTGTGACCTCATACACAGAGAGACGCATTGAAGTAAGTATATTTCAAATACGAAAAATGATTTGTTCCCCATGTGTTCAGAAGTACCTTATCTTGTTCATCACAAGCTATGAACTAATTCATACGCTGATGAATTATGCAAATATCTTTGGGCATGATAAGAATATGTTTAAGTGATTACGTGATGATTGAACTCTGAGCTTGATGGCTTGGTGATATTCATTACTTCTACTATACTTAGCAGTGAATAATTTACATATACAGTATATACGTATATATATATATATATATATATATATATATATGCGTATATATGCCCTTAAATATCACACATATCCCAGAGGATCTAGAGGATCACACTCCGGTCAGCACAGGGAGTGTCAAGCCGGCATCTCGAGAGACAGATAAGAAGCGACAACAACAGAGAGAACAGCTCGGGCAACTGGCCAGGCAGCCGGACAGTAAGCCAATCAGTTAGCAGCTAGCCAATCAGATTGGCCAATTAGATCGCCATTCAAACAGCCAATCACGCCGGTCTGCACACGAGGCAACGGCATGGAAAGAAAAAAACACAGAATACAGCGGGTGAGCAAGAGAATGAGGAGGATGAGAAGGTCAAAAATAGTTTGACACAAATACACAAATCTTCGATGTTTTCCATCCTCTCTCTCGCTGAGAAAGGAACTGTTGGCGGAGTTGAAAGACAGAGATAGCTCCCATCTCAAGCAGATGGCCCAATTAGTCACAATATTGTCCCTGACAGTCACATGTTGGTAGAAGAGGTACCAAGCGATGTGATTCATTTCAACACCTATGTGTATGGGTGTCTGCACATGTATGGGTGTCTGCACGTGTATGTGTGTGTGTGTGTGTGTGTGTGTGTGTGTGTGTGTGTGTGTGTGCACGTCTGTGTGTGTGTGTGTGTGTGTGTGTGTGTGTGTGCACGTGTGTGTGGGCATGTGCATGTGACTGTTTCAAAAAATCCCAAACCACACAATGGTTGCCTTCATCTACCCAGCGAGGAGGAAGAAGAGAGAGAGGACACCCTCCCCCCCCTCCCTCCCTCCCCTCCCTCCCTCCCTCCCTCCGTCCCCCCACCCTCCACAGCTCTCTCTCGCTCTCTTCCATCTTCTTCTCTCTCTCTCTCTCACACACACACACACACACACACACACACACACACACACACACTGAGTTGGGCTGTGCACATGAGAAGAGCAGTAAAGCGCTAATCAGACCACTGTCGGCTCCATTACGTCCCACCCGTAACAGAGGATGTTTCCCCCGTAACTACGACCGAGCGACCAGAGTGTGACAGACCATAATAATATGTACAGTATGTGTGTGTGTGTGTGTGTGTGTATAATGTGAGTGTTCGACAAACGGCAAATGACAACCCCCCCCCAGTAGTGTCTCTATTAAAGAACGTTTATCTATGATGTTCCTGGGGCGCAGTCTGCCCTCCGATCCCCATTCCCCACATCCCCCGCTCACTATCTGCCTCGTTGCATACGTACGCCATCGCTTATTTTTCCCATTTTTTTTGTTGGAAAAGGGAGCTGGGAGGGGATATAGAGGGGGAGGTGGGAGGGTGGAGTGTGGTGGTGGTGGTGGGGGGTGTGGGGGATGGGTAGGGTGGGGGTGGGGGTGCGGCAGTCGAATGAGTCACACCACAAACACTTATCCTATTAAATGTCACTCACTTATTTTCTCCTCTAATTTCACTCTGTTAATTTTACCACTCGTGCTAATTAAGTTACGTTTAATTAAGTTAATTTATAGATGTAAATCGGTCTATACGCATACAGGCCAATTTAGTGACTTTCAATAAAAATTAACACTTGTCTAGCCTATGTGAATGTAAATATGGCTTTCATATGTGATATTAATACCATGATGAGAATATTAATGTACTGTACTAAATCATAAAACACCTCGATATGTCTTTAGAGATTAAGGAAACATAACACCAACGACCAATCTGTCCATTTTAAACGCTCGGTGTAATTCTTACATATATCACCTTTAAATTAGCAGCTGTTTATTTAGTGTTAGTCTCAAAGTGTAAATGTCATGTTAAAGCCCCTTGGTATACATACTGACTGAAAATACACATCACTCCCTCCCTCTCTCTCTAGCTTCTGTTGGAATAGGTCATTTGGAAAACAAAGTAATGAGCAGGCAATGCCTGTCCCAGATCCTGTAACCCGCGCAACCTTTCCTTGACCTTCCCGTGACCTTCCCGTGACCTTCCCGTGACCTTCCGTGACCTTTGCAGCTTGTGATTCGACAACCCACCGCATTCCACGCTGATTAGCGCCAAAAAGTGGACGGGCCTGCGCGACCTTTTCAACAGAAAGGTGCTTCTCTGGACCTCGGGCCTCGCCAACCCTCCTCTCGTCCAGCCTCAACGCTTACTCTTCTTCCTCCCCACCCTCCTCCTCCTCCTCCTCCTCCTCATCTGCTGTCTCTGCTGTCAGGGGAGGGGAGAGCAACGGTATGTATTGACACACACACCTTCTCCTTGTTGTTGTTGTTGTTGTTGACGTGTGTTCTTGTGTTGGGGTGGGGGGGGGGGGGTGTATCGCTGTACACAACACAAAGCCTGCTGCCAATAATCGTTTGTTGACAGTTCTTGGGGGTGGGGGGTGGTGTTGGGATGGTGTCAACTACACTAAAACAAACAGATACGACTGATATTCCAACATTACGCTGAATTATTATCGTTTATTTCACAATATTGTGCCTGGTTAATAACCTTTATGTTTATCGTCATACCTGTCGTGAAGGTAATTCCACTAAATTTCACCGTAATTAGAAACACATACACAAAACACACACACACACACACACACACACACACACACACACACACACACACACACACACACACACATACATACTGAGCAGCAGGACACTGCACCCCAGGAGCAGATGGCTGCAGGGTTTAGTGCCTTGCTCAGGAGCACACGGCAGAGATGGCAGTGAACTGGTTCGGAGATGAAGCGTCGACCTCACAACTGAACGATCAATTTGCATCCTATTACTACTACTACTACTACTACTACTACGACGAGTACTGTCATTATTATCAGTCATAGTCATAATAATAATCATCATAATAAAAAACGTGCAACGACACATTTCAACATTTATATTTTATGGGTAAATAAAGAGTTTGCCGACAAGGAAACGAAACCAAGAAACTCCACCGTGTGTCCCCCTGCTCCTGGACCAGGTCAGCCAGGGACGTGTGGCTCACCAGGAGAAGGCAATATTTAATAGATGATGTAATGGGCTATCACAGGAGTACGGCCCAGCGTTGATTCTGCCCACACAACATCCCTAGTTCCTCTGGGGCCCACTCTAAATACAGGAGCTATTTTATCTCCTTTACCATCTCCCTCTCTCTATCTCGCCATTTATCTTTCTCTGTGGATCCTTCCCTTTTTATCACCCGCTCGCTTGTTTTACAAGGAGAGGGGGAGTGAGATACAAAGAGACTGGGAGAGAGTCAGAGAGAGAGAGAGAGAGAGAGAAAGAAAGAAAGAAAGAATGAGAGTCAGAGAGAGAGACAGAGAGTCAGAGAGAGACAGAGAGAGAGAGAAAGAGCGATAGTCAGAGAGAGAGATGAAGAGAAGTCAGAGAGAGTCAGAAAGAGAGAAATAAAGAGAGAGAGAGAGAGAGAGAGAGAGAGAGAGAGTGTGTGTGTGTGTGTGTGTGTGTGTGTGTGCGTGTGTGTGTGTGTGTGTGTGTCGTGTGTGTGTTTGTGTCGGGACCAGCTCCCTCTCCCTCTCTGCTGCACCCCGCAGCCCTGTCTCGTTT
>PIJE02000889.1:190232-193441 GCA_002895965.2 Coryphaenoides rupestris | reverse complement strand
GTGCGTGCGTGCGTGCGCGTGCGTGTGTGTGTGTGTGTGTCGGTCACCCTTTTGTGTGTACTGTACTGTATATCCCTTTTATTGAAAGCCAACCTGATAATGGCAAAAGAAAACAGACTGCTAGTAGCCACCATTATCTCTGCAATAAAAGCTATCCAAATGATTTGCAAGTTGAGTGTATCACTTAACTCACAGACGTGCCCATTAATTCTCTCACGGTCTATAACTTCTGAAAACTAGAGCAAACATTAATAACATAAACGATACTCCGTCCATCCTACCGATTGTAACGCAGTGCACTCATCTGCATGTCCTCCGGAAGGATGCGGTGACATGGAATGGAGGTTCAATATTTATTTCCGTGGTTAACATCGCTGATCTCAATTATGAGCAACATAATGCGATAACTGACCTCAGTGAGGCCCGCAGAGCACAACAATAAACAGGGTCTGTGGAGTTGATGGCTAATAGAAATCACACAAAGAGAGGGGCATCGTATTTAATTGAGGGCTGTGGGGGGTTGGCGGGATTATGGTCAAACATAACAACACACGATTGGAACTTTTGTTTATTCCGCAATTATTTCACACACACACACACACACACACGCGCACACACACCAAAAAATCGACGACTGGATTAGTTGCCTGTGTACAAAGCGACTTGGGTGTGAAGGTACAGAGTGAGCTGAGAACACGTTTAGTTGCGAGGACGTTGTAATTGTGTGTCACGGTTCCATTTGTTTACACCGTCCCTCCAGGCTGCCAGGTGTTTGGTGTCTCCAATTAGTCCTGTGAATCTGAGTGTGTCCCTCTTGGAAGTTTTTACAGTTCTTCCATTTCTCTCGGAGCCCCGTCTTCAGCCATAAAGTGTTTTGTTTTTATTCCGCTCCCACTGCCTGGGTTCTGACATTAGAACTGTTAGCGTTGTCACATTTTGAGCGATGCTGCAGTACTTTAATATACATGACATGTTAAATAATGATGAAGCAATAGCATGAGGACACGATGGCTATCTTACTGAAGCCCGTTTCCCACTGGACATGAAGGCCTCTCTAACACCCGCTGACTTCTGTCTTTTGTCTCCTAATGGGAAAGGTTACAATGGGCATTCATACCCTGCAGTAGTCCCGGGTATTTATCGGCTGCGGCTCCGATCGGCACTGATGAACGTGTTGAAAAAGCAGAAAGCCATACTGGTCTGCTGGCAATCAGCTGGCAATGGGAAAGGATTCTATCAGCCTTTTTTCAGCAGGTTTTCCCATAGATGTGCTAATTTTGGTAGGAAAAGGGTTGTGCATCATTGTGCATTGTCTGTGAGTTAATGTGTGTTAGGCCATCTCTCCCAACTGACATAAATGATAGACATAGCTACATTAGTTAAAGCGCTATAATGCAATAATAAAATAATACATATGTGGAGTGTGTGTAGTTGGTGGCTGGTTTATCATCACGTGTATTCACTTCAGGTCATGGCTGCCGCTTGCCAGGAACTTAACTTTGTTGAGAATCTTCCTGATCAGCAGCTACAAAACTAGCCCCTGAATGGTTGTTGTTGAACGGTTGAATGATTTTTGACAGCCAACTACACTGTCATAAGGCAAAGGTACACTGAATTTTCAGATTGCCTCTGGAATGTTATGATTAATTTGATCATTTTGACTTAATTATTTGACAGAAATATTGCCTGCTGCCCCTTTAAGGCATAGAGAACGTTTTGTGAGAGGAGTGAAGAATATCAATCAGATGTAATTGGCTGCACATATACAGGGAGTCGGGGAAAGGAGAGTGCTGAAAAAGCACAACGCACTCTCCTGTCAAGTCCATCGACTCAGCCACCCTCCGCAGATCTGATCGGATGTAATCAACAATGTGTTTTCCATCCTGCCATTCAAAACTAACAGTAAGCTAGATAAAGGAGGCTAGCCAGCCGTGAACAGCACAAAAGGAAACTTATCGTGGGGTGAGACGGGTACGGGCTGCGAGACGTCTGCGTGATACTTTATACTAAGCTGCACAAACTCCTCGGCAGTTTTTCTCATAACTAATTATGAATGACCTGATTGTGATCACTGGACCATATTCCAGTCTCAAAGGGGTCGGCAAGGCATTACACGATCCGTGTTTGCCTCAAGTGGACAAAACTCTAAACTATAAATGAACCAGCGAGGGAACATTTTAATTGCAGACACGTACATGCTTCTCTTGTACAAGTCGCAGGGTCAATCACCAAATAGGTATTCATTAGTCATGTGCTAATCAGCACGAGCCAGGTACATGGAATGATAGCGGTTGTCTGGCAACAGGAAGGTTGCCGGTTCGATCCCCGCGCTCCGCTCCGAGCTAAGTCGAGGTGTCCCTGAGCGAGACACCACCTAACCCTTACTAGCTCTTGATGTGTTGGTTGCTGACTTGCATGGTTGGCACCGCCGTCGGTGTATGAATGGGTGAATGTGAGGCAACTGTAACACTTTGGATAAAGGTACAATATAAATGCAATCCATTGACCATTTTACTTTCTTAACCAGCAACTAGAAAGGCCATATACAGTATATAAGAACCCTTCAGCAAGGCATGATGCTCAGCTCACCATATGCATAAAAGTGCATGATGCAGTGGACACAAGTAGTTTCGTACCCTATACTATCACGAGTTATATATATATATATATATACACACTATAATGATGCAGTATTATGTCTCTTCAGGCTACATAGCACTGCATTAGGCTACACAGACGACAGCTGCCACTGCATTTATAAATAGAGAAATATATTTGATTGAGACAAAAGATGGTTACACATTCCATTCCATCTCTCTCTCTCTCTCTCTCTCTCTCTCTCTCTCTCTCTCTCTCTCTCTCTCTCTCTCTCCCTTTGTTCCATAACATCTGGCCTAACCTTATCTGATCTGAACTAATGAGAGTGATTTATTTGAAATGTGCAAATAGCCAGGCTGGTCCACCCTACTCCCAAACCTCACCTACTAATCTCCTCCCAGGTCTCCCATAATGTCTCTCCACTCTCTCTTGTGGTTCACGGCAGCGGTTCACACCTTGGCTTTTTTTTTTACAAACTGCTAATTAAAGTTAGCACAATCTGGAAAGAGGTGTGGCACGCCCACGTTGGAGAGTGTGTGCGTGTGTGTATGTGTGTGTGCGTGCTTATGTATGTGTGTGTGTGTGTGCTTGTGCTTGTGCATGCATGCATG
>PIJE02000889.1:162732-185232 GCA_002895965.2 Coryphaenoides rupestris | reverse complement strand
CACAGCGCTCTAATAAATGGTCCACTTTTGCTCCCACGGTGCCTTTATAATTATAATTACTCGGGATAATTAATTGATAATTACTTGTGGGCCTTCAATTAAAACCAGATCTGTTGCAACGCAGCCATCTTGTCTGGGAGAGCGCAAATAAAACAAAAATCCATATGACGGCAAATAAATCCGTCGGTAGGAACGTAACACAGGAGCGAGCGCACGTGTCTGAACAATCTGGCTTCCGTCTCGGCGCGTGAGCGGGCGCGTGAGCGGGTGTGATAAGAGGGGCCTTGGACGGGGCCCCCGGAGCGACGTGAGAGAGAGAGAGGGGGGCGTGTCGTCACCGGCAGCAGCAGCATGTGTCGCTGCTCTCAAGGTTATCACGGTTGTCGCCCTCTTGTCGCCCTGTTCGCCTCCTCCTGTCATGCCTGTGATAAGACTAATTATCTAGCCATGCTCTGTTGTGGATGGACTATATATATATATATATATATATATATATATATATATATAAATGTGTGTGTGTCTGGAGAGTGAATGCTAGATATAACATGCAGTGTCGCCCCAGAAACTTTAGAAAATCTTCACACACAAACATTTCACGAGCTCTATTATGCTGTTGTAGTGTTGTAGTAGTGTAGTGTTTGCTGCTGCTGCTGATACACACCACTAACAGGGGCTTTTCAGGGCTTCTCCAATGTCGAGACACAGGCAGTTGGTTGGTGTTGAATACACACCACACACACACACACACACACACACACACACAATGTGTGTGTGTGTGTGTGTGTGTGTGTGTGTGTGTGTGTGTGTGGTGATTGCTGGTTTAACCTGTGGACATTTCTAATAAGGTGAGTCCAGGTGAGGCTGCTTAAACCAGCCACCAAACACACACACTCCACAGGTCTATGTAGGCTAATTGAAAACGATGTTAATATGAGAGCTTGTGTTATATACATGTGTTCAGGGATTCATTGTTCTTCAAATAGGCTCGTTGTCATTTTCCTTAAAAAGACTGAAAAAGACAAATATACCTTTCATTTGAAGGAGTACATTGACTGTAATTAACAAAAAAAACTGCTGTGGCTGGCTTGCATTTGTTATTCTCTTTCCCATTTTCACTCGTGAAAATATGCATTATTGATTTAGTACCTAATGAAAGCTAGCAGATAGAAGCGTACAGTATGTATACTAAGCATACTATGAATATGCAACTCACCAGGAGGGGCGGTGCGGGGCGTGGGGTGGCGGCGGTGGAGCCAGCGATTGTCCTGTATCCGGGTGGCCCTGCCCACCCCGTGGGGGCACCACTGATGCCATGTGATGAAGAAGCAGAGGCAGCGGTTGTGTCTGCTGCTGCTGCTGCTGCTGCTGCTGCTGCAGGTGAGGTCTGGATGTCTTTCTGTCTCTGCGTTGCCTTCAATACTGTCTCCCGCATCCTACTTCTGCCTGCACGCACGTATGCAAACACACACACACACACACACGCACACACACACACACACACACACCACACGCGCGCACGCACACAGTCGCAACCTCCTTAACTTTATCTCCTCTCAGTGGTTCATACAGCGGGAATATTGTAATATCCCTGTTCCTCATAAATCACCCTGGCAGCAGACGGGGGCCAAATTACACCTGAGTATAGAAACTCTCTCCCTCTTTCACTTTCATTTCATCACACGCTATCTTGTTTGTTCTCTCTTGTTAGACCCGGCCTCTCTACCCCTCCCTCCTCCTCCCCCCCTCCCTCCTCCTCCCCTCCTCTCCCCCTCCTCCCCCTCATGTCCCCGTGTGAGAGGGGAGGCTCAGGGTTCACCGGTGGGGAACGAATGCACCGCCGCACCTCACCTCCGTGTGTGTGTGTGTGTGTGTGTGTGTGTGTGTGTGTGTGTGTGTGTGTGTGTGCCTGTGTGTGTGTGTGTGCCTGTGTGTGTGCGCTCGAGCGTCGTTAACGCCCTCTAAGTGGCGTGTGTATCGCACCCCCCTACAGCACCACCCCCCCCCCCCCCCAGCGGTGAGCCCCTCCCTCACTCTCCACAGGCAAAAAAATGGCCCTTAGTAAGAAATACAAGCAACAGGGGCCTCAACCCAGTGTGGCTCCACCCCCCCGCGCCCCCCGCCCCCCCGGTAAGAACTAGTGCAACGTCCCCTCCAGGAGACGGAAGCATTCAGGGGTGGGCCAAGGAGGGAGGGAGGGGAGGGGAGAGGAGGGGAGGAGAGGAGGGAGGGAGGGAGGGGAGGGGAGGGGAGGAAAGTCACCTGACAGAGAGGAGTAGACGAGGAACACTGTTGATGTTCTGCAGGCTCTGTCCCACCGGACGGACACAGCCTCTCGCTCTCTTACTCACAATCTCACTCTCCCGCCTACTCACTACTGCCTTTGTTCTCTCTCTCTCTCTCTCTCTCTCTCTCTCTCTCTCTCTCTCTCTCTCTCTCTCTCCCTCTCTCTCTCCCCCTCTCTCTCTTATCTCTCTATCCTTTCATTACAAATGTTTATAGCATCCCATTTTGGTTAATGCTGTCACTTGGTATTTCACTTTCGCCCTGAGTGTGCATGAGTGTGTGTGTGTGTGTGTGTGTGTGTGTGCATGCATATGTGTGCATGGGTGTCATGTGTGTGTGCGGGATAAACCTCTGTGACTTGTGAGACTCCTGTGTTTTTGTCCTTTGCATTCTGTCCTGGCCATCTGTCTATCCCTCTCTTCATATCTCTCTCTCTCTTTCCATCTCTCTCTCTCTCTCTCTCTCTCTCTCTCTCTCTCTCTCTCACTCTCTCTCTCTGTGTCTCTCTCTCCCCATCTCTCTCTATCTCCCTGTGTAGTGACACTGGTACTTTATGAAGCGCTTCCTCTTTCCTGACTGCACACCATGTCTGGCACGCTCACACAAAGACTGGGAGGAATAATGAATTGAAAAAACTGTGTGTGTGTGTGTGTGTGTGTGTGTGTGCGTGTGCGTGTGCGTGTGTGTTGCAAGAGCGCAAGTGTGGCGGATCATTTTTCTTGGGATTTTATTACGTTCACAGCGCGATGGGATTTATTTCTCATTATATTTGACAAAATAGCGCAGCCTCCAAACAGTGCCCTTCATCTCCTCCCCGGCGCAGTGAGAGGGTGGAGGTCCGCGTTGGGTCCACCCATGCAGCGTCTCGAGTCCCTTCAACCGCCGTCCATCGCTCATTGCCTCCACCTCCGCCTCCGTCTCCCCCGCCATCCTCCGTCGCCTCTGCCTACACACGGCGCACGTGTCTTCCCTCTTTCCCTCTCAATCCATCTTTCCTGGCGGGCTGCCTTTTTGTCTGGGGGGCGCTGCGCGGTCTGCGGGTGGCGGCGAGCGGGCGTGGGGCGGGGGGGGGGGGGGGCCTTCGCACCTTCGGCTGTCACGTTGGTTTTGTCGGCTGTGGGTGTGAGCGAACAGCCCGGGGTTTATTGGGAGCGGCGCATCACGGAGCGGCAGTGACGTCGGGCCTGGACGCCAGGCAGACGCAGAGGCCACCTGCTGTCTCCAATGGAACCAGGAGAACCCCCAACCCCCAACCCCACCCCGCATGTCAATATCTCACGTCAACCTATTGCATGATGCGATTAGTGGTCGCAACAAGTGTTGTCGGTTTTTAATGAAATTAATTAAACCATCTAATCATATCAAAAGGGTCTCCAGGTCTCCGAGATGAATACTAACCATGCTGCACATCACCGCCCTCACTTTACAGCTACAGGGAGATCGGCAGGGCCTAGAAAAGCGGTTCCATCACGGAGCGGTACTTCTGATGAAACGCTGCCCCTTACCCAAGACAAGAGCACTTCGACTCATTCAGAGTGGTATGTTCAGTGTTTGTTTTGTGTTGAAACATGTGGAATGGATGAAGGCACGGTCGGTGCTAGGGTGCCCAGCATATGCAACAGAGGAAGCAAACGGTCTGTCAGATGAACACAGGAATCACATGGCATGATGAAGAAACACGTGGTGCAGAACTAACAGAATTCACACTGGAATCCACACATTGGGGTTCGTCTTTTACAGGCAACATGTGAGGCATATTTTCTATTGACGTCATACCATCTGAGTCATAGGACTACGATGATGGCGTGATTAACAAGTGCCATGTGTAATGACTTCGGCAAACATGAGGGAGAACATGATGAGATTCGTGCTGCCGGGATTTTTCTTCTGCTCCGCCATGTGAACATTAAATGGTATCTATTGGTGGCAGTCGCTCCTGCCGTACACCACCACCATGAGTGGTTTTGCCATGTTCCTGCGACACACACACACACAGCACACAGGTAGATGTTGTGAACTGGTTTATTGGCAAGCTGGCAAGATGTGACCGCCAGAGCAGGTGGTGAATGCTGACATGTCAGGGTTCGCTCTGAGTGTGTGTGTGTGTGTGTGTGTGTGTGTGTGTGTGTGTGTGTGTGTGTGTGTGTGTGTGTGTGTGTGTGTGTGTGTGTGTGTGTGTGTGTGTGAGTGCGTGTGTGTGTGTCTGGAGAATGGCTGGTTTATCCTGTGTGCCTTGATTACCTAATGCAGTAGTCTAATCAGCCTGACACATGCACACACACACACATCACAAACACTAGAACTGGAAAGATACTCGGAACTGGGTTACCATACCCAACAAAAACAACCAGACTCTTAACAGGATTATAGACCAAAGTAAATAAATAAATAACAACCCCATCGTCCACACACCTTCCCATTGCACACCTCCGCCCCCTCTGCCCCTCCACCCCCAGACCAGAGGCCCGGGGTTGCTGCCCTGGCCGGGGGGAGGTACGGCTTGACTCCGTGGGTGTACAGCTGTCTGGGCGGGCTGGGAGGAGGTTGGACAGCTGGGCTTCCGGCACACGGGGTAGTCTTAGGCTGCTGTTCTGGCTGGCAGAGGTGTGGCTGGAACAGGTCTGCCTGCTACCGGCTGGTTCCGGGGGCAGCCGGCTGCAGATGGTTGCTCGTGGTGGTGGTGGTGTTGTGCTGCCTCCCACGCCCTCCGCTGGGCTCCACCTAAGGAAAGCGCGGATGCTGAGAAGTGGCTGTCTGTGTGACACTCTGGTGCTCCGGTGTGCATCTTCAGGCAGCCCTCCTGTGTCCCTTTCTGGGTCTGAGAGGCCCCACTTTGGGTGCCAGCGTTGCAGTTGCTCCTGCCACACTAAGTGGCTCCTCCTACTCACAGCACACAGGTAGATGTTGTATTTAATCTGTCTATTGGAGTGTTGGCAAGATGTTACAGCCAGAGCAGGTGTTACATGGCTGGCATGTCAGAGCTCTCTCTGTGTGTGCGGTGATGGCTGCTTTAACCTGTGTGCCTGCCTTGATTCGTCTTGTGCAGCAACGGTGTGCAGCCTCACCCCTTAATCAGCCTGACTGGGGCCAGGTAAGCCTGCTTAAACCAGCCAGCAACCACACACACACACACACACACACACACTCCACAGTATTATTGTTACATATGTCGTCCATGTCACCTTGTGGATCGTTTTAACCACCGGGAACCACGTGAAGTGGGGGCCGTAGAACGGCACAGAACTGCTGGGAACTGTGAATATGAACACCTGGATGGGTAATGATTTTCCTGCAGACACCACACTTAGCATCGACGTGTGCGTGTGTGTGTGTGCGTGTGTGTGTGTGTGTGTGTGTGCGCCCTAACGCATGGGAATGATACCATCGACAGAGCCATTCAAACACACCTTCGCTCCAGGAATTGACTTTGCTTTCAGTAATAGTGACTTTTTGCCCACAAGGAAGGGAAACAAATGTCTGGGGGCTTCTGAAAGGATTTAGCAAAGCAGCTTTTTGGCGTCAATGAGAAAGAAAATGTTAACTCTTTTCCAGACCAGCCCCCCCGTGGGCGCCACCGGTCCACTTCCACCACTGCTTGACAGATTTCTCACGATGTTAATGTGTGCCTGTCATTCCTGCGGCTTCAGATGTTATCGGCTGTTCCCAGACACACACACACAGACACACAGACAAACAGACACACACACACACACACACACACACACACACACAGACACACACACACACACACACACACACACACACACACACCACACAATGTTAGTATGCTATGCTGCATAACAAAGTACTCACGTCACAACATGAAGCCAAAAAATATGAAAAACCGTTTCCGCTATAGAATTGAAGTCCTGGATTATATTGCTTACGTGCCAGAGTTTCTGATAACCCATCACCACGACAACAGCACAAGCTGATGAAATATCCGCCTTACGTTTAATGGTGCTACAGCATAGAATGGTGTTAGACTTACTAGTAGCTAGTAAGGGGGGTGTTTGTGCTATGGTGGGAAAAACATGTTGCACATTTATTCCTGCTAACACTGATGACGGGGGGGCTGTAAGATCTGGGATAGCCAACTGCTATTGCTAAAATTATGGCAGCTACTGACGTAGAGGACTCAGGTATAGGTGGGTGGCTGGAAGAGATAATGAAACGATGGAAATGTTTGCTCATTCCCATAATAGCACCGGTTATAGTGTGTTTCATGGCATTTTGTGTGTTTGAGGGTTTGCTTGAAGAAAACAATGTCTACACTGTCAGTTAATGAACCGCTTGTTATGCATCCCCCTTCCTCAAATCATGAGATACCAGACCCTAATAGACCATATCTCCCAGATTCGAATGATTCGCCCTATAATCCAGATAATGTTGAGCCCTACCAGTTACAAGTTATAATCCCTATGGTACCGCAGAACTAGGAGGAATACAACCAAAATGCATAACGTTGACTGACACAGTTACCAGCCTATCGGGGACACCTCCTGTGGCCCTCACGCTTCCAACCAATCAATCTAAACATTCACTCGAAAGCGACAAATATGGCGTCGAGCTGAAACTACACATGGATCCACCAAATAATACATAAAAACATAACACATAATACATAACACATAACACATAATGTCCTTCGACAATCACGTACATCCATGACCTTCACGTTCTTTGTAGATTATAGATCAATCAGTAGATTAGGCAAAACTAACCATTTTATCAATAACTTTGGGGAAATACTTTGCTTGTGATTATGATTATGATGGAAAAAAATATATATATAATCTTGAATGTTTTTTGGGGTTTGGTGTGTTGTGTCATGTTGTATACTCCCTTGATCACCCGCAGAAGGTACCAGATTGTATCCCGAACTTATCTGTGTCCAATAACATTTGTGTGATTTGCTTACAAGCGACATTTTGTACTTATTGTATTAAACACTGCACACAGCCCATAAACTTTGGCTTTGTATCAACAAGAAAATATTCATCACATATGAATAGCATCACACATTAGGCCTATGTATACTATAAAAGCAAAATATAGAATTAAAACCAGTTGTACACAGGTAAAGAGCCTAAATAAATTACTGTACATCAAGTTCTGCACAGAAAAATGAATAAAAATAAAAGGTAAACAGTACATCAATACAAAAGTGAACAGGTAACTTAACAAGTGAGTAGCCTACTTACTTCTCTTTTACTGTACCTTGGCCAGTGACATGGTAGCCTACTTATTTCTCTCTTACATTGGCCAGTGGCATGGTGGGCCACATAGTTCTATATTACAGTGTTAAGTGTCTCATACATGTTCACACTGACATCTTTATGACATAATAATCCTTCCATTTTGGTTCTTGAGACCCAACCACTGAGTAGCCAGTTTAGTTGCCTTTAAGAAACTAACTTTTCAAATATTTCTGAAAAGTTAGTTGAAGATTTGAAGACTGAACTCGTGAACTGTTCTTTGATTCGTGGAGAAAGTATTTTGAGTATTTTAAATACAAAATTACTCCACTCTAAAAGTATTACGTTACAAATTACGTTAGATTTTTTTATCGGCCCTATCAAATACAAATGACAAAATACTCAAAAGTAATTGAAATACGTATTTCAAATACAAGTAATAGAAATACTGCCCATCTCTGTTTATCCATAATACAATGCCACAACATAAATACACCACACCTCACACCTTAACATAAATGCACCACATGCATGACACTCTCCAAATAGGCATAAACATATCTATCAGAGGAGACTACAGGCCTATAAGCTAAACACTCTCGTATTCAAGATTTCACAAATGAAAAACACATCTAGTGACTGATCAGTCTACCGATGAGTTCTGTTATCATCATCATCACAGCATTATAACAACAGTTCCTCCGTTTGTGCACACAAGGGTCCCAAGATGCTGCTTTCTGATAACATAAAAAGATAAACACATTCAATAAGGGATGCGATCTGATAGGACAGCCCGCATTTCCCTTTCTAGCGTTCCCTGGTATTGCTGCTCACCATGAGACCTTCACAGACAGCGTGGCAGAATAGCTGTGTGTGTGAGTGTGTGTGTGTGTGTGTGTGTGTGTGTGTGTGTGTGTGTGTGTGCGTGTGTGTGTGTGAGACAGGTAGAGAGGAGGCAGGTGGAATCCGTGGGTTGATATTCACTGTGTAATGAGGAACGTGTGCACTGTGAACCGAGGCTGAGATCATTAAGAAGACAGGCCGTTATACTGCATGTCACACTGAGCCCATAGAGGTCGCTGTTGCTCATAATAGGAAAAGATAGTCAAGTTCAAGACCAGAAGTATAAATCCATAAAAAGTAAATGCAGGTCTACTCTATATGTCTGTGTATTTCATAATTTTATATACTTTTATTTATATATTCCATAAATAAAAGTATATCATTAAAAGTATATAATTACCACCTGTGTGGTATAAATACCACAAAGGTAAGAAAAGTATACCTCTAGTTAGTCACAAGAACAAATAGCCTGTTGAGTGGTCTGTTTAATGCCATATTATAGAATTTCTCTAATATAGTCAAGGCAATAACATTGAAAAATCAATGATTAATGATTTATTGTTTACATAAATCATTACGCAAATGACTAATCACATTGACCTCAGTATATTTGGAACAACAAACTTGTTCAAGACATTTAGCACAGCTATACACACACACACACACACACACACACACACAGTAGTTATTTTCAGTTCTTTTTTAGGAGGCATCAATGATTTACGGCTGTTCGTGTGGATCACGATGTCTTGTGTAACACTGCCACCGTGTGGACAGATGTGGAAATGAACAGTTAACGCCGAACATTCACTTCATTTACTGTAGTTACCGAACACATTACTGCCCTGAAGACACAGATATTCGTCTAGCCAATACGTGTATATGTGTTGTTGTTTTATATATATAATATATATATATATATATATATACAATATATCTGAATGGAGGCTATCGCGTTAATCGCGGATTGGACTGATTACCGTAAATCCTCTAATAGTGGCCTGTAGTCCATTAAAGGCCGGGCTCTCATAATGGACGTGGATGGCGCCGACCACACGAAAGTTTGACGTGACATTTAAAGAGACAGTTACCGTATTACGGTAATGTTTATTCCTACCTCAGGGTTGTTTTATTTTATTTATTATTATTTAGTGGGCGTATTTTCCCAACGTGAGGCTGCGGTGCTGTTTTGTTACCATTATGTTACTTGCAGCTGAATCTTACTGTTTTGTTTGTTTGTTTTGTTTTTATGTGTGCAATGTTTTGCAATAAAAGTCAGGAAATGAAGGGATTATGATGTCCATGAGAGTTAAATTTTTAAGAAATAAACGCTTGCCTGCCTCCAACAAAAAGGCCTGGTGCTCTTTGCGGCTCAGTAAACAAAGGCCCCGGCCAATATTAGAGGATTTACGGTATGTGGAAGTGGAGGCGGAAACTTGGTGACTCAAGTCTCGTGTCGTTGTGTTCTAAACAGGCAGACGTGCCAACTCAAGTCTGTTTATAAATACATCTGTTCATTGATCTCCTTTAACCGAGGCTCTATTTATTTGTCCTGGGGCCCGGGGACATTATTGAGGTACCTCCGTTCACCCTCACGCTGCGCTATAGTTAGTAGTATAGACTGTGTTTGGCGACTATTAGTGTAGTTTCACACTCTCTCTCTCTCTCGCTCTGTATGAATGACGTCTGTACGCCAGCGGCCCCTCAGGCTTCTGTGCCTCCACGGTTACCGTCAGGACGGCCGCGCGTTCCGTGAGAAGACCGGAGCTCTGCGGAAACTTCTGAAGAAACAAGTGGAGCTTGTTTACATGAGCGCGCCGCACCGTGTAATCCAAGTCTGCAGCGGTGGGTCAAGCTCAGCACACACACACACACACACACACACACACACACACACCACTCCCAGACACACACACACACACACACAATGTTAGTATGCTGCATAACAAAGTACTCACGTCACAACTTGAAGCCTTATTAAGGGCCTGCAGAAGAGACCAGACACATGCTAGTTGGTGTACTCATATATATAACTGTATATATATATATATATATATATATATATATAACTGTAATCTTCCTTTTCTAACTATTTAATAATGAATGTGCTACATAGATGAATGCACATAGGGCTCAAGTCTGAATTCTTTAACTGTAAAAGCTAGGACATAAATGTGAAAGGCTAAGGGCACACTTACACCTCTGATAGCAAGTCAAGTAACATATGATGTCACTTAACAATGGAGTGAATGTCTTTCTTATGCTCTCAGCTGGTGAAGGGGGCGAGAGCGGCCCGCCGGCGAATGGCGCCAGCGAGGACCAGGACCCCAGGGGCTGGTGGTTCTCGGACCCCCAGGCGCAGAGCTTCAGCGCCCAGCAGCCGTGTGTGGACAGCCTGGGCCTGGACGAGAGCGTGGCCGCCGTGAGGGGAGCGGTGAGGGAGCTGGGCCCCTTCGACGGCATCCTGGGCTTCAGCCAGGGCGCCGCCCTGGTGGCCATGGTTTGCTCCCTCCAGGCGCAGCACCCAGAGGCCCCTCTGGGCTTCCGCTTCGCCGTGCTGGTGGCGGGCTTCCGCAGCGCCTGCGAGGCCCACCGGGGCTTCTATGGCGCCCCGCTGTCCATCCCCTCCCTGCACGTGTTCGGACTGGAGGACCGGGTGATACCCGACACCATGAGCCGGGAGCTCCTCCCCGCCTTCCAGGACCCTCAGGTTATGACGCATCCCGGCGGCCATTTTGTGCCCGCCGCCTCCGCTCACAGACAGACCTACAAGGACTTTCTGAGCCGGTTCCAGTGAGACTTGCTCGAGTATCAAAGAGAAGCCTTATCCTCCTTCTCCACAACCCATGATATGTGGAAGGAATGTGCCTTGTGTAATAAAAGCGCTTGTGTTTTCATGTTGTTTTGTTGTTCAGTGATTTATGGAAACATCATGAACAGGACCATATCGTCGATGCCATAGCCTGTTGTGCGCAGCGGCGGACAAGGGTTCCATCAATCCATTCTGTGTTTCACCAGAGAGGCATTCTGTCCTTCTCAGGGTCAGATATTTTACACCAACAAGATAAATGGTGCGGTTAGTTTTGGGCTCGTTTTTTCTTGCCTTGTGTCGAGTATATTCAGAATCGGTCTTATCAATCATGGCATCTAATAACTACATTCCCCAAAAGCAGAATGTGTGTGTGTGCGGGGGACTTTGTTCTGAGGAAAAGACCTTGTCATGGGGCTCCAGCAGCCCAACATCCCTGGGGGTTTGGCTCAAACATCATGTGGTGGTCTGTGACTCATGTGCCGGGGCCATCTCACTCCAACGCAAATGTTAACAACTCGGTATAGGCGTAACACATCGTGGTAGCGTGTTGTCTCAACTGGCTCAATTGATGGTAATGATCGGTGGTCTGGTTTCCTGTGGGGGGGGTGGGGGGGGGGGTGTCTCCATCAGGACTCGCTGTTCTTTCAAGCACTTTTGATTGTTTCCAGATGTGTTCTGTGCTCCTCTGAAGCTTTGGTCTGAACTTTCATCATCCAACCAAAATGAGGCTTAATGACGTGCCATCTCTGTCGTATCTTATGTCATCTCTTGTAGGTTTAATAGGCATACGTAGCGGACTGACAGGTTATAAATATATGAGCTGCAGGTTACATTTAAAAAGAGTCACGATTGGGAATCAAAACTTAATGTTGTATCGTTAAACACATAAACGCTCCCTGGGTATTGCCCAAAGCATATCTTGATGAATGTGTTGAATTTCGTACCAAACAAATGCATGATGACGTCTGCTATCTCTTGTCGATGCAACGGTTAGTTGTTCGCCGATGTCGATGTGTATGGAAAGCAACTAATAACCACCATAACACCCTGCCTCCGATATTTGCTGCATTCAGTCTGTGTCTCCTCAGCTCCCCTGTGGCCCTTGTGTCCCTCAAAGACCTCAGAGCGTGCACACACACACCACGCGCGCACACACACACACGCGCACACACACACACATTCTCAACAACACATGGTTTTGATAAGGGGTTGAGACAAACGGAGAGAGTGAGTGAGCAAGGAGGGAAAACAGCAAAAGAAAAACACAGAGGGCCAGCCACTGCCAGTAAGTTTTACAACAGAGACCCGTGACTCTCCGCTCAGGAATCTGCTCTCTCTCTCTCTCTCTCTCTCTCTCTCTCTCTCTCTCCCTGTTGCACAACCACCGGGAAATAATGGAATGGGAGACAGAGAGAGAGAGAGAAACCGTGCAGCAAAATCACCCCACCCCACACACACACACACACTTCCTCAGGTCTCTCGTCTCGTCCTCATCATTTGTCTCACTCTTGCTGTCAGGCCGCTGCTGTTGCTGCTGCTGGTATGAATGCTTGTGAAGGGAGGGCCACGTGTCCCGGTCGCGGGTTCGAGGAGCACGGGAGGGCAGGGTGGGGAGTGTGTGTCACCAAACGATCCGCTTTTATTTTGATTTTAGGCCTGTTTGTTGTTATGGGAGACCAGTGCAGGCAGGGGGGGGCGGGGCCCAACCCTTGTGTATGGGAGACCAGTGCAGGCAGGGGGACGGGGCCAAACCCTTGTGTATGGGAGACCAGTGCAGGCAGGGGGGCAGGGCCAAACCCTTGTGTATGGGAGACCAGTGCAGGCAGGGGGGCGGGGCCAAACCCTTGTGTATGGGAGACCGGCGCAGGCAGGGGGGCGGGGCCAAACCCTTGCGTATGGGAGACCGGTGCAGGCAGGGGGGCGGGGCCAAACCCTTGCGTATGGGAGACCGGTGCAGGCAGGGGGGCGGGGCCAAACCCTTGTGTATGGGAGATCGGTGCAGGCAGGGGGGCGGGGCCAAAGCCTTGCGTATGGGAGACCGGTGCAGGCGGGGGGCGGGGCCAAACCCTCGTATAAAAGAGTCGCACTTCCACTCCGAAGCGCCTGGTCATCCCATGGCCCCACCATGACGCTGTGTGTGTGTTGTTGACGTGTTGCGCTTTTCTGTTCCTCAACCGGATGGCAGCTGAACCCAAACTCGGATTTATATTCAATACTTTTTTTTTTTTTTATCCTATTTTGGTTTCATTTTTTCCTTTTTCACTTTGACTGATTACAAAAAAAAGAAGATGTAAGGATTATTCTGGAGTATCATGTTTTCCACTATTTGGAGAGTTTATAAAATGAGAAATAACTAATATTGATGTATAACTAATCTATGTATATGTATTTGCATGGCATCATCAATGGAATGTGAAGCATTCTCTTGACTCTTGACTCCTTCAAGAAGAACAAAACAGGTGTGTGTGTGTGTGTGTGTGTGTGTGTGTGTGTGTGTGTGTGTGTGTGTGTGTGTGTGTGTGTGTGTGTGTGTGTGTATGCATGGTATGTGATGTCATTTAATCAGTCAAATGTTGTGAGGTCAGTGTCACATGGTTTTCTGTCATTATGTTTGTTTCCTGTTAGCATACTTGTTGGTGGCATTTGGTTGTAGAAAGTTAGTCATTTAAAGTTAGTCAATTCATATATAAGTTAATATATGCTACGGGATCTGCGTCATTCATCTGGTGAGAAATTGTGCAATATTTAAACAAACAAGGCAAAGTTATGGAGAGAAGTTGAAGTTAACTGATGGTGTGTAATTGTACACTACATAATGTTATTGTCTTATATAGTGTCATATTCATATTGAAATATGTGTGTGGGTAATTCTTCCTGCATAACTGCTTAGAGGGAGAAGGCAAGACGCCACCTGAGTACCTGTGGAAGGGCGTCACTCTCTGAAGGTTCACCTGAAGATGTGATCAAGTGCATGAAAGCAGTATTTGAATAAGGTCTTATGATCAAGGTTTTTAAGTATTCCAAAAATGTGAAGACTTACTTCTTGCTAGAACGTTGCTAGAGTGTAAAACATAGAACATGTTCTTAGAACTGCAAATGTCTCATAAGTGCCTACCACTATTCTCTTGAGCAATCGCAGAATCAAGAATCAAGACGGCATTGGTTTACAGTGTTCCACACAAAAACAAAAGGGATGGTGATTGAGTAGAGATGGTATGGAGAAGAGGGTGTTGGGGGGGGGGGGGGTATGGGGTAACATTAGGACAGAACCCCAGGCTGGTTCTGAAGAGAAGTCAGTCAGTGGCTGGTTCCTCGGTGACGTCACCCCCCGGGCCTTTGTCCGCACCAGTTAGTTATTGTAACTGCTCTGTTTCTGTGAAGGCCACGCAGGGCTGGGTCTTAGAAAGCAGAGCTCTGCGGTTTGGCCGTTCCTCAGTACAGATGCCTAGGCGGACCTTGTTAGGGGGAAGTATTACTCATCACCATGGTTAGGAGGCCTGCAGCAGAGGTAGGTTGCGCTCCCAATGATGCAGTATTTATATATCTTTTGATGTCCTTATGCAAATCATAGTAATACAGGAAGAAACGGTAGAAATTAAATACAAGTTGTTTTTATGTTAAATTCACAATGCCGCATCAGGACTTTGTGTGATAAAATGTGTGCATGCGTGTGTAAGTGAGTGTGTTTGTATGTGTGCATATATGTGTGTTATGCCTTGGCTTGCGTCTTTGTCTGTTTGCGTATTGTGTACCTGGATGCACACGCCTGTGTGTTAGTGAGTTAGTCGGTATATCTTCTCCAGCCATTATAGCCTTGATTCCTGATCTGGGGTGTTTGTGTCTGTATCCCGGGATCTCCCCTGATCTCCCTCAGCCCTGAACAGTAAGAGTTTATGTGCTGCGAGCTATCCTTCAGCACATGGCCTCTTGCGGTGCAGGGAGAGAGAGGGTGTACGACAACTGGACAACCCTAACATCAGCTCCCTCTCTCTGTTTCTGTTTCTGTTTCTGTCTCTCTCTCTCTCTCTCTCTCTCTCTCTCTCTCTCTCTCTCTCTCTCTCTCTCTACTGGTACTGAAGATGGACCATTCCTAGCTCTAGGTGAAATCCACCCTCAACTCCTTCAGCCAATTATGTCAATAGTATAATTCACCGTTATACATTATATATTCTATCCCATAAATAAAACCTTTTAACCAGTGCTCATATGGTTATACTGTTTTTTTCTCACTTAACATGTATTCAACATTAAATGAGTTCCTCAACTAAAGATACAATGCGGTGACATAATTATTGCTTTATACTAATATCCATGACTAAATGTGTTTTTTCAGACAGTTCTTTCACCTCAATAGTGAGAGGAGGAGAGATATGGCACAAGATAATTCCACATGATTCCACATAGTCAACAGCAGATCACAAATATGAATTTGATGTTTTGTTTTTTGTAATTGATAAACATAAAACCATGAATACAGACAGCACTTTTACATGACCATCAAATGTAAAAATGGAATCACATCCACACTGTCGCGTAACATATTTTAGACATACTTTATTGAGTTGATTAAGTCACAGACAATACATAAACCACATTTGGAGTTAGTGGAATTCCTACCTTCCACCAAATAGCATGTACGTTCTCTGACCTACAGGGGGCAGACTACACCAAGAGATCCAAGACAACAGCCCATTGGGACAGAGTGTATGCATGGCTGTGAGCAGTGAAGTGTGCCTGGTTAGTATATATTGCCTGCAGCTGCAGCATCCAGCTGTCCTGTGGGAATCTCTGGCTATGTAACTGAGCCTGATCAATTAAAAAACAGAATGTTTTTCAGGCTGGCTGACTAGGAAGACATTTTTAATCAGAAATTTGATACGATGGTGCTGCAACACTATCACATCATTTCACTAACTATAACTCTTTGCTATGGGGATGTCAAACACTTTCACATCCATTGCTATTATGTAATATGATATCCTGTTGTTCAACACTACCTCTGACCACTTGATGAACTCTAAACATTTACTCAAACATCACTTAACTCTCTCTAGCTCCCTCTCTGTTTTTCTCTCTCTCTCTCTCTCTCTCTCTCTCTCTCTCTCTCTCTCTCTCTCTCTCTCTCTCTCTCTCTCACTTCTGTCATCTAATGGTTTTGAGTGAAACATTTACCTATTCATTCCGGTCATTCAGCATTCCCATGCGTCCGTCGTCATCACTTCTCTCAGTTTCCGTGACACCTGTCCCTAACGACCATGGCTGTAGACTGTTACCATGGTGCTGTTGCTAGAGTAACAATCTAAAGCCACGGTCGCCATGGAGACAGCAAGGGGAGGGGGGGGACGACGAGGAGGAGGAGGAGGTGGAGGTGGAGTTGGCATGGCAACTGGAAACCATCAGCTCTTATTGGCTGGTGCATACAGTACGCACTTCTGGAGGGTAGGTTTCCCCCAATGCAAGCCCACACAGATTTCCTTTCTAAGGCAGAGAGAGAGAGAGAGAGAGAGAGGGGGGGGGCGGCATGCAAAAGAGAAGGACACTGGAATAGATAGAGAGGAGAAGCAGAAGACTCCCATGACAACACTCTTAGCACCACTGATCAAGGAAGTCCTGTCCTCAATGCAAATGGCGTCAATATGTCCCTAGTGGTATGCTAATTCTAAAGCTCTGGTGTATATTGTATAATATGTATGTATACATCTTTCATGACATCGAGGGTGGAAAGGGAAGCGTGGGTATTGCCAGGCGTCAGTAGCCATGACTGTAGACTGTTACTGTACTGTGACGCTGGGTAACCAGTAAGCAGTCTAAAGCCAAGGTGCTGATGCTCTGGCTGATCGTATTCAGAAGGGCCGCCGGAGAACGCAGGACCAATCCCTCCGTCTGGGAATCCTGTGTCAACACAGTGAGAAAGCATTCATCAGTCCCTGTCAGTAAACCCAAGCACAACGTTGTCCATTATATTTAGTCTCTGCTGGGGTGCTGAGTTGTAAGTGATTTTAATTTCCCTGAGATACTACTACCACCATTATGTTATCTATCAGGAACCCCAACCAACTTTAAAGGTATAATTTAAGCCTATAGTCATAGCGTAACAGTTTATAATAGTAACACATGATCTCCTTTAGGGAAAAGCTTTTTAAAGGTCTCACAGATTTCCTGTCTTAAAGAGCACACACACTTTAATCACACATTCATTCAACTTGCTAGAGAAGATGACAAGTGGCATCGCAGTTATTTCAAAAAGGTAATTCAAAGAAATATGTGCTTCACCAGAGATGGTTTGATGTTTATGTTTCACATGTTTTTATTGTGGAGTGGTTTGAGATAACACTTCATATTGAGTGCTGTGAAGATGCAACTGTTCAAATTATTACTATAGTGGGAAGACTGCATGCGTAACATTCCTATACAATCCTATTCAACACAACATCAATATTTCACATAACCCGTGTGCGCGCACGTGTGTGTGTGTGTGTGTGTGTGTGTGTGTGTGTGTGTGTGTGTGTGTGTGTGTGTGTGTGTGTGTGTGTGTGTGTGTGTGGCTAGTACTCACAGCCACTTACTGAGGAGACACTTTGTATTCAAGCGTTGATATTAATCAACTGCAATGTGTCATCACTTCATTATGGAAATGCACCTTGAGAGAGTACATGTAGGTAAAACTGGAGGGTGCAGTGTACTTTGGAGGCTGTACACAGATTTATTTCATGAAGACAGTCACTTAGGGATGGTAAACCGATTAGTGCACTTAATTGCTGACAGTGATATTTGGCAACAGGTTTGTTCATTAACAATGTCAATCCATATTCAGGCCTACATTGCCTTCTCACATTGACTTATACACAGACTTTGAAATGACATTACTCACACAAATGCACTGGCCTGAAGAGGCCAGGGAGACATATGGGATTAGATTTGTCAAATCAGATTTTGATGATTTACTGGCCCAGTCTGGGGGTGAAATGACTCCGTCACTGTAATTGGCACCAAAATAAATTGATCCTACTGTGAGATAACAAATAGCTGCCTCTGGGTTATACAGTACCGATTCTAATATAGATGGTGGTTTATATTAGAATAGCGATGGGGGAAAGGATATACTGGTCTATATTAGAACAGGTATGCATTCCCCATATATAGTCTAATATAGACGTTAGTCGGTGGTAATATCTTCCAATTTATTGGGCTTCTATTTCAGAACTAGGGTGTCCGGACAGCTACTGGGTATGTTTATGGGTGCTATCCATGGTTCTGAATTGAATGGCTGTTAAACTTGTGTGTGTGTGTGTGTGTGTGTGTGTGTGTGTGTGTGTGTGTGTGTGTATGGGTGGGGGGGGCGAACTTTTTAAAAACACGTAAAAACTGCACATTTTTTAACATTTCTCACACAAAGTTGCAAAGATGTGTTCCCATATGTGTCCCTTCATGCGCGTAACAGCGAGACTTCCCCCTTTATTATCATTATCATTATTTGTATTTGTATTTATTTTTATAATTATTTTTATATATATATATATATATATATACACATATCTTTTTTCTCTCTCTTTCGTTTCCATTTTTTCTATTCTTTTGTATTTTTGTATTTTTGTATTTATTATATATATATATATATATCTTTTTTTGTAAATTGACTTACTAACCTGTATATATTGACTTCTTTATAAGTATACTTTTTAAGTATACTTATATAAGTATACTTTTTATTGACCACTCTCTTTGGCTGTAACTGTACGTTTCCCCCGCGCGCAAGCCTATCAGCTCGTGCCCGCTCACTGGCTGGCTTATCAGAGCGCGTGGGCAGTGACTCGGTGTCGCTCGGTTTCCATGGGCACAGGAAGAAACCACACGCCGGGAAGATCTCGCGATATCAGAGGCGCTCGACATGTCATCCTGGAGCCATTTGTGTGGTTTACATTGACATTGACATTTACATTGACATTGACATTTACATTTACTTTCACATTGTTGCCTGCGTCAGTAGCTGGGCAGGCGTGCGATTCTGAGCATGCTACCAACATCATACACTATATACTGTATATACACTATCATAATAAGTCTCGACATTGTCTTATTGTGTTGTTTTTTCAGTGTCCATTTGAGGCGTCATGAGGTCACAGTCAGGTGGCAGCGCCTGTAGCGACCCGTACTGAGTAGGAAAAGGAGTCTCATTGACTTTGACTTGCGATAGAAGTTCTCTGTGCTGCACACACCGTCGTTAAAAACAATTAGGGTTATAGTGGGTGACTGGCTGCGTATCATCTGCAAACTGCGCAATGGTGACGCAGGGCTGACGTCATTGGCTGGACACGTCACGACTAAGATCGGAAGGGGGGCGGGGGTGTGTGTGTGTTTGTGTGTGTGGGGGGGGGGGGGGGAGGGGGGGGTGTAGAAGGAATCGCCGAGCGGAAACGCATGCGCTGGCTCTGCACAATGTGTGTGTGTGTGTGTGTGTGTGTGTGGTGGGGGGAGGGGGGGGGAGAGAGAGAGAGAGAGAGAGAGAGAGAGAGAGTGGGGGGGGGGGGGGGGGAGAGAGAGAGAGAGAGAGTGGCGGGGGGGGGTAGAGAGGAGGGGGGAGGGGGGTAGAGAGAGAGAAGCGAGCGAGAGAGAGAGAGGGGGGGTAGAGAGAAGAGCGAGAGAGTGTGTGAGAGAGAGGGGGGGGGTGTAGAGAGAGAGAGAGAGGAGAGAGAGAAGAGGAGAGAGAGAGAGAGAGAGGAGAGGGGGGGTGAGAGAGAGAGAGAGAGAGAAGAGGAGAGGGAGAGAGAGAGAGGCGGGGGGTGTAGAGTAGAGAGAGGAGAAGGGGGGGGCGGGGGTAGAGAGAGAGAGAGAGAGAGAGAGAGAGAGAGAGAGAGAGAGAAGAGAGAGGAGAGAGTATGCGGGCGTATGGGTGTATCATCCTCCATCACCCGGAACATCGGGTCCAGGTAAGAAGGAGGAGACGGAGATAAGTAGGGAGGCTGCCACCCCCCCCCCCCCCCCCCCCCCCGCCACACGCAGAAGCATAAACGCAAACTTTTTGGTGGCACAGTGTTGTCAGAAAAGGACGATATTGCCATCATGGTGACTGTCGACAGACATACAGATACATTTGAAATCATTCTCATTTGCATCAGAGGACTAATTCTACACGTTCCCGTGTAGTTTGACTGTAGTTAAACGGCACATCTCGCACACCAAACTACTCTGAGCTACGGCCCGTGCTGTGGATCGTGTGTTTTGTGTGCCGAGATGCGCTCCAGTTCCTATCCACGTGGGAACCAGAGCACCTATGAGTCACACTGCAGCAGCTCCCCAACACACCGAAGGCGACACGTAGAACGCCAACAGCCCAAGCCATTTATAAAAAAAAAAAAAAGCTTTTGTGATCATTACTTTACCACTTTGAACTTTTGTCTAATGTCTTTCAAAAGTATATATCGGGATGTGTATTTGTTTATTTGTTTATTAATGAATCGTCTGACTCAATAGTTTACATAATGAGAGACAATGCTAATATAATGATGAACATATTAAAAAAAAGAAGAAAAAAAAGGCTTACCTGCTTGTTTGGGGTTCCCTGCATGGTCCAGTAGTTGGGCCTGTCGGTGTGCTTCTCCTCATTGAGCAATCATGGATAACTGACCATGATGAGATGTATCTCTTGACGTTTAAGACAGCGACAGACAAAGCAGCGAGATGTTTTCCGATGATGGGAGCATAACGGGAACGGTGTGCCTGCATGGTAAAGATCACACCTCTTCTCTCCAAAGCTGCTCTTTGCAAAACGATCTCTCCCATCTACCGTAGGTTTTTATAGAGATCCCGTAGTACTAGTGGCACAGCAGAGCGGGGCAGGGCGAGGAGGAGGAGGAGGAAGAGGAGGAGGGTGAGGAGGGAGGTGTGTGTGTGTGTGTGTGTGTGTGGTGGTGGGGGGAGTCTCATTCACTAAAAAGAATCACCTACACATGTGCGTGACGTGCGCGCCCCCATACGTCACTGGGCTGCTATTTATAAAGACAAGGTTCCGCGACGCCAAAGAATTAAGTAGTAGGCTCCTGTGACAACTGCACCCCTTTGAGGTGGAATAAAAGTGGGATGTTTGTTGTTCACTCATAATGGCAATATCGGAAATAGTGGCATTCATTTGGCTGTCATGCTTTATTTTATTTGGGACAATGGAAAATGTGTATCAGTGCTCGTCATACTTGTTTATTAACTCAACGCTTCGTATATTGAAGTGGAACGATTGTTGCTGGATTAGATAAGAAATGATATCTTGTCACAACAACGATAAAAATGCTATTTTAGGCGACAATAAAATAAAAAAAATACATGAGTCACACGAGATTGTGGTGTCGTATCAGTAACAGTGGTCTAACCACAGGCTACGGCAGATGTGACAAGTGTGTAGGATGAGCTCAGTACACCAAATAAATAAATAAATAAATAAATAAATAAATACAAATATTGGGGATACCCGCAGTGCGTAGACATGTTGTCAGAGATACGTGGGTGGATTGCAAGAGAAACCTTTCCTACGCTGTTGGGCGGCGAATCTCTACACTGGAGAGAGAACAAACCCACCCGTATGTTGTCTCACATCAAATGTGCCTCCGCGAAATCACGCCAAAGAGGCTCAAGAGTACAAATAAAGTTTTGAAAGGCGTGGCCTTAACTTACAAACACATGCTTTTATTAACCACAGTATTGCAATCCCGGACAATTTGGGACTCTGCTGCTGTGTGTCAGACTTTCACGCTTACTAAGATGCGTTGTAAAGTGTTTGTGGTTGTATAAGTGATGTGATTTCCTTGTGATCTGCTTTCAATCAGTCTGCCTTTTGCAAATGCACAGCTGTCTGGGTTATCTCATTGAGGTCTACACGTTCATGTATAGGTACTTGTATAGGTACACAAATGGCAAATCCGAATAAGCCCCACATAGCTCAGACACATGTTTCACCTATTTTTCTTTTTGGTTTTTTTTCCTCCTGACTTCCACTGGATGCTCTCACCACTAAAAACGTCGACATCACGCATCAGCATGAATTATTTGTGTATAAATCTATTATCTGTACATGATGCGACCCAGTTGCTTTCCGTCTCTGTGTTCCCCAGTACAGCTCCCTATCTCTCTCTGCTCATCTGTATTCCAAACATGGAGCTGAGGCAGATAAGAGAAAAGAGAAAACTCATTCCTCCCGTACACCCTCCCCCCTCCCCTCCCCACTCTCCCCTCCCCGCTCAAACGCCTACCTTGCCTTCCCACCCCCTTTTTGCCTTTTCTGACTCATACTGAAATCCCTGTGAGCCCCTCTCCCTCCCTTCGAACCACCCTACCTCCTCCTCTCATTTGTATTCTCTCTCTAGCTCTCGCTCTCTC